>WYDI02034527.1:0-22040 GCA_009867235.2 Psittacus erithacus
TGGGTTGTCCAGGGAAGCTGTGAATGCTCCATCCCTGGCAGTGTTCAAGGCCAGGCTGGACAGAGCCTTGGGTGACACGGTTTAGTGGGTGGTGTCCCTGCCCATGGCTGGTGGGTTGAAACTAGATTTTAAGGTCCTTTCCAACCCTAACCATTCTATGATTCTGTGATTTTAACAGCAGTCAGGCTACTGAATATGTTGAATACCCAGTACCATTTTACCTCAGGCATAATTTTTCAATCAACACTTAGTTAATTATGTATGAAACAATCCACATTGCTCTAACCAATCCCTGCTTTCACTGCAAGTTACAGGCATTATTACAGTACTTGGTTCTTCTCCCTCTGTTTTTGCAGTTTTATTCTTCACTCATGCAGCAGCTCTCAATAACATTTTCTGGAGGATACTTGCGCTTACTCAGTTTGCTCCTAAAGTGCTTCTGCATCTTTTCCCTGGAGGTCCTGGTCTTCAAAAGCTCACGGCTCTGTATAAGTTCATTTATGCAAGCAATCTAACTGAAATCAAAAGGACTATATGCAGCTAATGAAAATACACATGGCTTTTATGCCCTTGAGAGACAAAAGATTTAATGATCTCTTCAGGAGTGGATTTTGTCTTGTAAAATGTTCACGGCTCTTGTAATTCCAGGACATCATGAACCTAGGTGAGGAAATTGTTCATAATTGGTAAAACTGATACAAATTTGGCAATTCCTTCTGTGAAACATATCCTCTATGTTTACATTCCAATTTGGAAAGAAATCAACAAACCCCCTAAAACTTCTGCTTAAAAATGGCAAGCACCTTGAATTATTATTAGAAGGGAAAAACAGATTAGCTGGTTGATATTCAATTTAAATTGAAGATGAAAGCTTCCCCTGGTAAAAAGGTACATACATTTATTTTGAAAGAAAATTATTTTATTTCCTGTTTTCTTTTTTTCTCTCCTTGGAAAACAAAATATTTTTTGAATAAGTTCATTTGGGTTTGAAACTTCCCATAAAAAAAGAACATCTCTGTCATTCTATGTTGATTAACTTCTCCATTAGCGTATTTTATTTACTAGTTGAAAATCTATTGTGATAGTCAAGAAAAGTACACATTTCATTTCAAATGCGCTCTTGCCAATGCTCGTTTTTACCTCAACATTATATCTTGCTTTGATTGCTGTAAAAGTTTTATACTTTGTGCTTGCTAGCCACCTACCTTGTTCACTTTTTCTTTTTTTCTTCCTTCTTTTCTCTTCCAGTAGAGAGTATGGGAAATTCTGGTGATTTAACAGATTCTTCAGTCTAATAGCTCATGCAATGATTATGGCACTGGTGTAAAACAGGGGATTAGCCCATCTCAAGAGTGTCAGAACAATTTCAATGGCAGCTCTGTTTATCAATTTGTCATGTGTAAAACAAGGAAAATGTTTGGTTTCTACCTCACTGGATCTCATAGGTAACAATTTCATTCAGGAACATGACATGCTGCCTACTTACTTTGAACAGTGTCTCAGAGTGCTGCCTGTCTTGCAATAGAAGGAAAACATGGCACTCGGGGAGTCTTCCTGCGAAGACTGATGGCCACATGGCACCAGTGTGACATCACATGCAGAATTTTGCACTGGGTAACCCCTGGAGATTAGAGAGATGAAGTGGGGTGTATTGAGAAATCCACAATGATGAATAAAAGCTGAAAAAAAAGAAAAAGAAAAAGAGGAATACTTTCACTCCACTGGGATGATGAAATCTACTTAATATGTTGGTGGGAGTCACTAGAATGGATTTTTAATCAACAACAGTTCTCATTTACTGGAAGTGTGAGCCTATGAATAGACTAATACTACTGAGTGACATTATGGGCCATTCGTCTGCTGAAGTTTCTGAAAATTTCAGCTACCAGTGAAGGATTATTATTGATTTTCAGGTTGTCTTTGTTAAATACCTGATACACTGTACCACTCTCTTATTCCCCTCTCCCTCCATTGTCACTGATATTAAAATGAAGCCCACCTATTATCAAATCAATCTTGCCTGATAAAACTAATCAGAGTAAGGTGATGCGCATCTTATTTACCCACTAAGACTGAGAGGTGGGATTTCAATAATTTGGGAAATATGCATTTTACTTATTTATTTATTTATTAGTTTTGGTGAGCTGGGAACTACTGCAGCAATTAATTACAGCCCTTTAACAGATGCTGTTTGAGACCAGAATGATTGCTTTCTGGTTGAGATGCTGAACTGAGGCTCAGAAGCTGTCATTTAATGTTTCTGATTTTGGCAAAGGCTTCGTGTGTAACTCTAGGAAAGTGATTCTTTATTCTGGACCACACTTCTGGCAATAAAAGATTAGAAAAGATTTTTCTGTAATTTAAAAAAATAAAGACAAAACACCGTTCTTCTTGGGTAAGTAGCTGTGCAGATAGAATAAGAAATACAGAAGCTGGAAAAAACGCAATTAAAGAGAGAGGTTTTATCATAGAAAATAAAATTATTCTTCAAAAAATAGATTTTTTTTTAAAGTTATTATAAAAGAATACGAAATATGACTCATACATTTCCTTCTGTGAACAATGAAAATATTACATATGCTTTGTTTTTAATGAAAAAGAGGACTTTTTTCTAAAAAAAAAAATATATTAACAAAAAAGTTATATTCTATGCATTAAAGATAAGTTTGTTTTCCTCACAAGCAGACTGAAAACTCATCTTCTTGATCACACATTCATCCAGCCTTCTCCAAGTAGAACCACTTGTCCGGTTCCTAGGTCTTGTTTCTCTTCTCTGGTTCAGGATGAGAAACAGCAGGAATTCTTCCAGCTCAATCTCATTTTCAATCCCTCACAACACTAAATTACTCCAAATAGTCTAAGCTTTAGATGAAAATCTACAAAGTAACAACTTTTCTCTCTTCCTCTCCTCTTTCTTCTTCTCCCTTCCCCTCTCCTCTCCTCTCTCTCTCTCTGATTTTTTTTGGGTTTTTTTGGGGTTTTTTTTGGTGGAATAAAATTAAAAAAATAAATTACCTTGTGTTCATTTTTACTTTACGTACTTTATTTCTCTGCATCTTCTAAGGTCTGTCGCACTCACTGAAAAGAGTAAACCATCTTCACACTGTTTTCCATCAGTCTGTGATTCAGGAATTTTAATTTGAAGTATATAACCATATAAAAACAACTGTACTGCCACAGTTTCAGAAGGTAAATTGTTACCAAAGTCATCTTTTACATTTATTTTTTTCTTTTACGATCTACTAGAGGTGAATTTATCTTCATAGTGAACTGCTTTGGCATTCATCGCTACTGCTTCTCTGCCTACCCTGTTACAGCCTCCCAATTACCGTGCCCACCCTTAACTGTCTTGACTTTATTAACCTTAGAGGTCCATCCGCAGCATCCTAAGAGCACCACAATTGCACCATATGCACTTCTATCCCCTAAGGATCCCTTAAGCTCCATAGCTTACATTACTTAACAAATTATTAGCAATAGCCTACACTGTCACATATTTATGTTACATGCGCCTCTTAAAAATTTTCAAAACAAACAGCATCTGCAACTCTCTCTCTTACAGCATGGATGCTACCAAGCTAGTCCATAGCTTCTAAGTCTGGAGGAAACTTGGAGATGATGAGAGCCCTCCACTTCAGCAATGGGCAACATGAAAGAGTTGACTTCTCAAGAAGCACTTCAGGTTGGGCAGAGAAAGGATCTCACAGGATGTAAATTCAGTAGCAATATCAGTGTTAAGGATGGTAATTAAGATTCAAAATATTTGGGGGGGTGGTGTTTTTTATCAGTAAAACAAGACATGAGAAATTTATCTTTCTTCTTTATTCGTCTGAACCTAACTTGACTAGGTTATAAGTAATGAACATCAGAATGTATGCAAATATTATCTCCTCTCTTCTGTTGTTTAGTAGTCTGTCTAGTACTTTTGAGCATGGGCTGATTGTCAGAGTTTACCCATTGTCACCAACCATTCTTTGTTGAGGCTGAGACGGCCTGTTTGTACTTGATAACAGGAAAATAATTTTATGTTTGGCTGCCAGAGTTTATTTTCACACTATAGAATACATGTCTGTTCTCTTGGATCAGTGCCTTGTGGGTGACTGGAGAACCGAAACTGATTCTAAAGTCAGATGTTCTGGAAACAGGGGAGCAGTGGCCTCCAGGCAAGCCTTGTGCAGGGGCAGGCACAGGAGACATCTGTCCTCTTTGTCCTACACAGGGTGCTGCCAGGGCAACTGGTTTCACTAACTCTTGGGACAAAAGCCAAAGCTACTGCATGATTGTTGGAATGCGCATGGCTGTGACTTTGTGCACTTCATAAGGATTCAGAAAAGAAAATTATTTTTCCAGTTCCTCTCCAGTATGGGCCATCCCTACGTAGCAGTATATTCAAGTATCATTTTTGGTCTGTAGGTGAAATTTCACAAGCTGAGTCACCTAACCTCAGGAGTTTTCAAGAGAGTATATGCTTGGGAATATACAATCCAGGGCCAGTATCAAAGAGGGAAGAGGGACAGTCCCCAGGAATGATTTAATGTACCAACTCAAGCACAGACAGTGAGATGAAAATTTCACATTGGGAGTGTAAATTTTTGAGCAATAAAATTCCAGGTTGTCAGTACTCTGTCATCTTGGACGTAGTAAAACCTCAGAAACATCATAGACACAAAAAAGTTTTAGGAATTTGAACACATGCGAAAAGAAAGAAATCCTCCTTTCTGGGTTTTCCAATTGGCAATGATCTAGTGCTGACTGAGAAATAGCTTATAGGCAGATGCAAAAAATAGAACAGAAAAAACATGTTTCATTGAAGACATATTTAATTCAACATTCTTGAATTTCTCAGTCTGTTTCTCATGTCTTAGCATTAAAATTCTCAGTTTTAACACAGGTTGGGATCTGTGGACACATGTCCCAGGAGAAGGCTTTCCACACAATCTGAAGAATCAACAATCTGGAGTACCCAGCAGTAAACTAATTTCCCCTTTGTATGCCAAGTTACAAATAGGACTAGCTGATGTAAGTAAAGTGTATAATTATTGGTAATGATGCCATAGGAAGATGTAATATTTTATTTAAAACAATTATATTCTGATTATAAGACTTGCATTGAAAGCAACACAAATTTCATTAGTAAGCTTGTAAACTTCTTTTGGCAGAAAATTTTTCTGCAATATTTCAGTTAAATCAGAAGATCTTTATTTTCCTGAAGTGTAGACTTTTCCTAAGATATGTTACATTTATCTTTAAATATTTATATTAAACCAATCCTTTCAACAGCCTTTTACACTGTCTACATTTGCTCTAACTCATCCTGAATTTCATGCTTAAAAAAGGAAAATACTTTCTCAGCAACAGATCTTAAATGCATTGTTTCTTTAAATGCATTCTTCTTCTATGAACCAGTTCCCTTGGCTAGTTTTCTCCATTAGCAAAGTTACTTGAAATCTAACAGCATAAGTAAGCAGATCCAATATAAAAAGACATAACAGAGTATATTTTTATGGCCTTTGTTTCTCTTACCCTGTAATATCTTCTAACATGTAGAAGGAGATATTCTCTTATATTAAAATATCCTTTTCCACTTGGTTTCACCTAATTTTTCTTCCTATGTTTCTTACTGAAATGAAATACACATGAATTTGTCCTGGTTCCTCTCTCCAGAACAGTGATTTGCCCATAGCTCTTTGGGAGAGCATATTTCAGTCTTTTCCTGGATGGGCCATTTATGAGGTGTTATGGGCTACTGAATAATAGTTCACTTCAGCTAGCCTGAGAGGAACAAAGAAGGTTAATACCACAATATAGGTGAGGTGTATGAAGTGCAGGTGGAAGCTCCACCTAACTCAGCTCTCCTAAGGCAAAACCATTGCAGGACTACCAGTGACCCTGGGAGCTGGGGGAAAGAATTTGTTACTGATTGTTGTTTGAGGTATTTCATAGCAGACCTTGACCAAAGGGCTAAGTGGAAGGATTCAGTCTTTCTTGGGTGACTTCTGAGACCATAACCCAAGATACTTAGAGAAATGGGTATGCTGAGTCCAGGGAGCTGTTATCCAAAAATACAGGTTACCCAGAGAAGCAGCAGAGAATTACTATTCTGGAGATTGTCAATATCCATTTCTTTATACCTTTGTCATGTAAACTTCAGATGTTTTGATGTCCAAGTAAAGCAGGCTTTTTATACATTTGAATACTGGTTTAATTCTGTTTCCAAACCACAACATGGCTGGTTTTTAAGCAGACTACGCCTTGAAGCATTCTAAGACAAAGGGAAAAACTGGTTGTGTATATGTATTTAAATAGCACTTATATGTTCGCAGTGGATTTGTTAATAGCTTTACTCAGTAAAAAAGGAGATAAGGTATCAATTCTTAATGGAGTTGGAATAAATATATCTCACTACATTAAAGTCTTAAAATTATTCCCGCATTATATACCGTCCAGTCATGGCCTCCAACAGTCAAAGAATCATCTATTTTACATCCTTGCAAGAATCAGGCTGGATGATAAAGGCAAAACCAACAAAAAATCTCTCACAACTTGATGGCTAAAACTTCTACAAAACCACTGATACAATATCCAGTAGCCGAGAGTTTACTGTGCTAAATTGCTAGGTTCTTGATAATAACTTTTAGCACAGAAGTTCTGAATTATTATTATCAAAGTGCCTGTAACAGAGTTTCTTTTGAAGCATGAGACATTGTCTCCAACAACAGCAGTAAGAAAAACATAACAATTCTGTGATGTTCTACTCTAATTACCTTTGTATCAAACCGTAACTAGAGAGCCTGTGAATTTCATTACTCATTGCTAATTAGGGCAAATATTTCAGTTCTAAGCAAGCATTTTTCCTCATGTCAAACTAGGAGCAATAAAAAATAAAATGTAAGCAAGCATCTTAGCACTTTCTTTGTGGCTTTTGTATGCTACCCCAGCAGCTTTTGTTAGCAGAAAAGACCCAGTAGCAGCATCACAAGAGCCACGATCACCAGGGAATTATTCAGTTGTGGCAGGAGTGGAGACAAACTGATAAAAATGGGAAGGGAAGTCAGTAAAATTTCTACTTAAGTGAAAACAACACCTTCCGTGTTCATCAAATGTCCTGCACTGCTTTTCCTCTGGACAGGCATTCTGATATTTTCTGAAGTAGGGAAAATCATGAGATCAAAGATATGTTCTTAATTTTTCTGGCGGCATGGTTCTGAATATATTTCTTAAACTTTCATCTCTCCTGTTCCCTCCTTTATAATGTTCAGATTTGCAAAGACTTTTTATTGTGTTAGTAATACTGGTTTTCTATATGAACCTTCATTTAACACTGATCAGAGGAACCCTAGCGGGAAAAAAAAACATATTCTTAGATAATGTAAATCAGTACAGCTCCACTGTTGGTATTGTACAACTGCTGAGACTCTGGTGCACAGAGACATAAAATACTACGTTTGCAAAAACAATTCCAAAACATGAATTTTGGTACTGCAAAGAATTTATGTAGCCACATAAAATATGTCCTCCCAGCAAAAAGAGTTGCAGCTAAACTAGCCCATCTTGAAAGGTAGTACTTCCATCTTCTTCACGTGCAACATATGTTACCCCATAGGTCAGGTGTGCTTATGGACTCCCTGGTGAAGAGACCTTCCCACATGTAGCCTAGACAGCTTCAACAGCAACCTTTGACTGACAGATGAATAAATAGATAAACCTCTAATTTTGAGACAATTTTCTTCCTGAATGCTCCTGTCTACACATTACAAATGCATGGAGAAAACTAATGAAGGCATTAATTGCATCAGTCCAGCCAGCACTAGCCATACCAGTATTATCAAGCCATGATGCATAAAACACAGCATCATCCTTTACATCTCCATGCTGAAAGTTTCTTTCCTTTGTAATGACAGGTTGAGAAGTACTCAGCTGTTCTTTGAGTCAGTTGTAGAAATCAGCAGGATAAGACATTAACAAGCTTAAAAGGTATTACCTGTCTAGGCCTACCAGGAGGTTTATGCTGACTGTAGGGGTTTCACATCTCTCTTATACTTTCATAAGGGAATTAGTTAAAATTGCCATAGTGGAAGGTATTTGATTTAGATTAATCTCACTTTCTCAAGCAGTGGAGACTCATTACTCTGATTGGCTGTTCTACCCATACTGCCTTTAATGCTCTAACTATATACTCAGGAAACAGCCTTCAGTTCAAAGCTCTTTATGGATGAGTAAAATGGATCATTATTATCTTTTCAAGAAATCTTTAAAAGACTTAGACGAACAAACTGAAAAACATGTATAAGTGAGAGATATACCTCCAGCATTCAATCTGGGTATATGTCAAATTTTTGCTTTCTCAGATGACAGAATTTCTCATCCGGAGAGCCAAACATGTTAAATGTTAATCTTTTAACCTAAGAAAGAACACTGACAATCTTACAGTTCTGATGGAGTTTGTCTTTTGTTTCTAGCATGACTGCACTGCACAAAGTGGGATGTCCAAGAAATGCCTTGTTTAGTCTACAAAAAGATAGTATTTCCACACTTTTAAAAATTTTTAGTGTGACTTTTCAGTTCTGCCTGTGGATACAAACAGCAGGTCTTTCCAGGCATGATACAAACTGCAGATCTTTCCAGGCACGAAACTGTCAGAGGCATTAATGGGGACATAAAGCAAAATGAGAATTTCAGTGCCAGAAGCTCTCTGCTGCTGTAAGGACAGGATATCCCAAGTCATTTTGTTTGGAGGCAAGTGCCAATCAGCAAAGCTTCGCAATGATGATGCAACGGTGAGTGCCCAATTATGTTTTAATGTCTAACTTGCTAGCCATGCAGACTGCTAAATCCATGCCATGCAATAAAAACATTATCTGTTTTAGCCCTTTAGTCTCTGCTTCAGGCTCAGAATTCAATTGTTTTAAAGGAAAAGGCTTATGAAAGGAACAAGCATTTCATGGTACTAAAGACTTTCAAGTGATCTAAAACACTAAATGTTTACTCTTCTTTATGGCTTATATACATTTGTAAGTCATAAGATATCCATTGATTTTGCTGAGATGGCTTTTAACAACTATCAGGATTACTAACAGACCTATGCAAGCTTGACATCACCAACCAATAATTCTTGCAACTGTATATTTATAAGACCCCCATTGCTAATTTCTTAATGTCAGAATAACCTCCAATACAGTGATTCAGAGGCAGATGATCTGACAGAGGAAGCTACATTTTAAAAAGTGCTATCAGAGATAATGTGTGGAGTCTTGACCTGATTCAATTAGAGCTTTGCCCTTATGTTACCCAAGGGCATATTATCCAGCATTTATAAAGGCATTGGACTGGATAAATGAAAGAGGAAAAAAAGCACTATTGTTTACTCTGCAGGAGATGGTCTGTAGAAACGGTTAGATTACCCTCTCGTACATACGCACTATCTTGTAAACACATGCATGTACACCGACAAAAGGAGGCTCAATATATGCACACAGACACGCACACACATAAAACTCTTACAAAATCTCCTCAAAGTCCTTTCTGCTACCAAAATTGCATATTTTAAATACAAGAAACCAAGTTGGGTGAGTCTGATTCTTTTTTCCTTTTTTTTTTTTTTTTTTTTTTTTGCAACAACCAGGCCCATTTTTGGTGGTTTTTATATACATGTAATTAGCAGTTTAATTTCCTCTGAGGCTAAATTATCCCTATGATTTTATTTAATAACAAGGAAAATTTACTGCCAGGACGCAGGTTGAGGGGCCAGCCTTAGCTCTTCACTGCCCTCTGCTGTCTCCCGAGCAGTCAACGTGGCCAGCTCGACCTCTGGCGCCACAGCTGCAGCTACAGTCTCCACGCATGGAGATTGTCTGAAGATGAAGGAACGTTATCCAGCTTGAAACCACACTTAATGAGGATTCCCCTCCCCCTTTTTTTCTCTTCCAGCCACCAAAAATGCAAAAAATATGTTCCTATGCTGTTTATTTTGGGTTTGTATTTTTTTTTTTCCCGGCAGACTCATAGATTATACTCATTACCATACTAGCCTTATAACAAACCCTTTCACACAGTTTAGTTCAATTATAGATTATATTGTGTGCCTGTACACAGTCCATGAAGCTCGAAAACATAATGTTGCAGAAAGCAGCATCCATCGTGCCTGAAGCAATATGATTACTCACAGTGTGCTTCATACTTGTAAAACCTAATTCAGGCATTATATCATATTTTACTTAAAAATGCCTTTCAATAGGAAGAAACAAATCCATCTGTTGCAAAAGAGGGATATCTTCTCCTGGGACACACTGTACTGCCCACCAGTTCTTCTCAGACAAGTTAATTTGTCAGCTAGGAATGTGCCTGTTACTGTCATCTAAAAGGCTCTGTCCTCTAGATGTCTTTCACACCCTCCTCCAGAAGCACCTCATGCATCTAATGACATTTATACAGCACCTTTTACCTAAACAGTCCAAAATGCAGGACTGACCTTATAAACTGATCAGTAATCCCAGCTAACATCAATGGCAAACCTCAAAATTATTTTAAAAACACTCTATGCCTCACAGAATACAGAGATTGATTACTTTGTTCCGAAAGATTACTTCCTTTGTTACTGAAATGCAGCCACTTCTGGTGTGGAAGATGACACACACGCAGCACAGCTATACAAAAAACAGTACAAGGAAGTTTAAAGACAAAAAAACCAAACAACCAAACAAACGAAACAAACAAAACAAACAAACAAACAAAAAAATACCAAACAAGAACAAATAATCTTATCCAGTATAATTGCAGAGGGAATTTTAAAAGAAGCAGAAGGCAATGAGCCTACTGGAATTTAGCCAGAAATAATAGCCCTTCATTTCTGATGTACTTAAAGAACTACAGCTGGCATCACATTGGCTAATAGGCACAGAAATCTGGCAGGAAATGAGATCAATTAATTTGAAGAATTGTGTTCTGACTAGCTAGAGATTCCAGGCAAGACTGCATCTTTAGATCTGCATGAGAGAGATCCTATGAAAGCAAAGAGTTAGCTCCTAGCCAACAAAACAATCAGCTCGGTGACATCAAGCACGCATTTACTTGCAGTGTTTTCATTGGGTTGGAGCCATAAGTAGGGAAGGATGGATTCCATGAGAAACTGGAACTGTGGTTCCCTTTTCAGCCATAACCAGTTTCAGGCAAGTATTCAAGAAAAGGTAGACATGGAAGCTATTTTCTACATGTGGAGAAAAAAAACAGTAAAGCCATCATGGAACAAAAAGTTCTTTATGAAGATAGCCCTAATCTTTTGGCAATAAATTAAATATGAATCCGGCCAGTAGTGCAAATTCAAATCCTGCCATCTTGGTGGAAGACTTTACTCTAGAGCATACCTTTCACTGACTTTCTTTCATTTCTTGTTTGTTGTGGGTAAAAATAATTTGGCCTTCATTAGCGCCAACTATAAATAAGATAGTTCTTTACATCTCCTTTAAAATTGCAAACAAAAGAGGGTGACTTCTTCAAAGACTTGAGACAGCTGGTCCAGAAAATTCATCAGCATGATGTCTCAAAAATTTCAAGTGTTGTTACTCAGTTCTGTTTCAGTGTTTTTCTTATAACCTCCCCTGTTGGAGTCTAAGAGTAGGAGCTAGATAGAGTCCTATATGATGACAGTCATCGTGCCTCTGGACCTTTTTCATTAATAAATGAGCTACCTTCTTTGTTTGTTTTTTTCTTTTTTAGGGTGGAGATAAATTTCCTTGCTTTGCACAAAGAAATCAAATGCAATGCACTGCCATGAGGCTCCATTATTTCCTCTTTTTTTGTAGGAAATCAACCCTAGGCACCTGAATTCTGGATCACCTAGATTTGAAAACAATGCAGGAGTTAAACACTGCAAGGCACAAGGATCTCAGTCTTCTTTCCATGGTTAGTGAAACATCACAGAGTAATAGGGAGCAGGCATCAGGTTTCTCCCCACATATGGCCTAAACTTTGTTGGTTGTCTCGGGAAATGATGCATGCTGAGAGACAATGTGCTGCTTCTAGAAGCTCTGATTCTGTATTGTGAAAGCCAAAAAGCGGTAACAGGCAATTTGGCAGGATCATCAAACAGGGCTGGCTGGCTGGCATGTGGCAGGATCTTTGAAAGAAGGATATAGAAATAAAATGTCACCCACTTTCAACTGCTGTGCTGCATTGGGAGCAAAATCAGATGATTAATCCATGATTGTAAAATGTGGGAGACACTGTTTTGTAAGGCACTATGTACAGAGAGGAAAGGAGGTAAAATACAGAATTTTCACAGAGGTCATTACTCAATGGCTGGTATTCCATCTCTGAGGAAACATAGCCAGAAGGGACTGCTAGATCACCTCCTCTCATCTCATCTCATCTCATCTCATCTCATCTCATCTCATCTCATCTCATCTCATCTCATCTCATCTCGTCTCACTTTCTGTATATCGCACACTTTAAAACATCATCCAAGTATCTATGTATTAAGCCCATTAATTTACATCCAAATGATGCATAACTTGCATTTTGGCAAAGGCATTAATCACCCTCACTATCAGAAATGTGTGATTTGTTTCAGGTTTGAAATTGCTTTGGGGTCTATTCATCAGTTCTTGTTTTGCATTTCTCCGAGGCCAAGCAGGACATTGTCTCACAAGCAGAAGTGAAGGGCCTTGGTTGTTTCTTTAAGAGTGGTTACTGAAATGAGCAAGGGACAATCGCTGTCCTGGATGCAGACATATTCATTAATGTATGTAATTTAAGTAGATTTCACCTTTTTTTCTCAAATGGAAAATCAAAAATACCACTACAATATAAGGGTGTTCCCAAGAAATTTTCTGAAGTTGTTCAGGAAACATTTCTTGCCTGGCTTTTCTGTTGGAATTACTTAAGCTTGTCCAGTCAAATCATTCTCTAGCAGCGCGAGCTTAAAATATGCATATGCCTGTGCAAGAGTTTTTGTTTGGCCTTTGTTGTTTGGTGTGGTGGCTTTTTAGGGCATATATTTAGACAGCACAGTAGTGCTATGGAAATGTTTTTGCCTACTACTAATTGACAGCTCTTACAGCAATGGATTGTCAAGGCAAGTTTCTGCCATGTCACTCCTGTTGACTTTAGCTAGAACCACTCAGCAAAAACCTTTTCACCTCAGTTACTCTAAATGTTTGCAAAGTGTGTTTGTACACCAAGCCTAGTTTTCTCGACTATTTTTGCAGTCCTTGTAGAGAAGGTGGCACATATAAGAAGCAATCCTTCTGTCCTATTTTAGCCTTCACTAAACTGAAATCAAATAAATGCTTCTTCCTTCCTGTTTGACTACAAAGGATGACTCTCTGGGTTGTGGGCATCTACCTCACAGCTGCGTAAGGTTAGATGGCATGAATCCCACTACTTCTATCCTACTTAGAATTACTTGTCCTAGCCTCGCTAGTATCTGACCTTTTTAGGCCACTGTAGCAGGCAAAACAGTCAGGTATAAATGACTAGTAGAAGCCTCTTTTTCATGAGGTGTCCTATGGCTGATACACAGATGTTGATTTTTTTGCCCTTTCCCAAGTTTCATGACCACCTGCCCTTCCCAGGCAGCTCATTGGCATCAGGAGCAGCCCACTATGAGGTCCAAGCACCTGCAGCTGTGTGGGATGCTCTGGTGCTATAAGAGTCCATCAGGGAGCCTCCTTTTAAAGCAAAGAGGAAGATCAGGAAGAATGTTTTACAGGTCTGAAATGTACTCACTGCTTGTTGAGAAAAACTACTAGGAAGAGAGGTCTGGTTTTCAAGATATTTTAATTCTTTAGGAACCAGGTTTGGAGGAAGATAAAAGATCACTGGTTCATGTAAATGTCTTTATGAAAATAACAGTAAGGAGTAAACCTTGGGACTGATGCAGGACGCACTTCATATTGTCAGGACTGAAAACATGACAGCCAGATATACCATTTCATTGTGTGTTATCCTAAGCTTTTTTGTGTTTTTAATCATATAGGAAACTAAGAAACTCTACTGGCAAGGACTTTATCTTTTTTATCCTATCCAAAACAACAAAAATCACCTGTTACTTACTGCAGGTCAATAGCAGTACTGAATACTAATAAATTATTTTTAGTGATTAAACTAGCACATCTGCTTCTCACCCAGTGTTCCTTTAAAGCAGCAGTTTTTCTGATTTATCCACAGGGTCGTGCTGTATCATATCATCCAAAACTGGGTTTGATCTGTCCTGCCACAAAACCAGTTTCAGTCCAGAGTAATCAATATCTAAAACAATGGATCATTATGCGAATATAATACAGTGCTAGGGATCTGGACAGTAATTGTACTTTGCTGTCCATTTTGGATGTAAAAATGCATTCTTCACTGTCCCTACAGAATATGCGTAGCTTATTCTCTTTTTCTCAAGATAGATCCAGAAAGCAGGCAGACAAGCCATGGGCATAGCTCTACAGCAAACTCTTATTGTTAAATTGTATTCTGGGATTGCCTGCCTCTGCTTCCCATGGTACCTTACAAGGCAGCAATGACTGTATTGCTCTGAAGGAGACCATTACCAACAATGGCAGCAACTCTGGTATGGGCGAGAAACGGAATTTCATTATAACTGCATTCAAAGGTATTTCAATCAGCACTGATTGCTGCCTCTTTTTAAAGAAAAAATAATCTACTGAGTAGATTCAGTGGTTGTGGGAATCACATCCATGATTTCCCACTCCCTGGTCCTTTTTCTCCTTACAAAAACAGTCATGCACTCTCCTGCTCATCTTTCGGCACTGTCACTGTACAGCCTGGAGCGTTCATAAGGCTGGATACTGTCATGTAATCTATAATAGTTAATAGTCGTACATTTGGTGTTGGGTTTTTTTTTTTGTTGTGTTTTTTTTTTTTTTTTTTTTGTGTTTCTTTTTATGCAAATCGACATTAAAATGAGGTAAAATAATTTAACTGCAGCGACAGGTATCAGTTAGACTGGCTTGGCTTCTCGTTGTCCATAAAATCAATTCATGGTGTTTTCTCCAGTCCTGACCCTCTGGTGTGTCCCTTTTCCTCAGGGGCATCACATCACAGGATGATGTTCATCTGTCTGCTGCTGCCTCTTGTTCTTTAGCCCCTTAGCCTGAAGTGGAAACTGATGGCTGTGCTTTGGAGGAAAGCATTTTTGTTGCTCTCTGAAAGTGGACTGAGACCACCAAAACTCCCCGCTAGAACAAGTGACTGTAGAAGCTGTTAATATGGGATACGCTTAACTTTGAAGTGTATGAATTAAAAGAACCATACTATATAGTTCATCAACAGCCTTCCTACCATTGCCTAGATATACTTGGAGCAAAAAATTATTTTACAGAGCTGGTGTTCAGCATAGAAATGTCAGCAAAATGTTTTCTATAACAGTGACTTAAACATAAAACCTGTGATAAATATTTTGGTTTTCTGGTTTTTTTTCTGGGAAAAAAAAAATAAAACTCTTAAATTCATCAAAAAAAAAAGTAAAATAAAAATAAGTATATGAAAATATATGAATACATGTGTATGTATGCATGTACATGAATACATAAGTGGATTTTGTGGTTTTAAGGCAATAATACACTTTACAGGAATGCAACTCCAATATTACTGTCTTTCTACTACAGAAAGCTGAATTCCTTCTCCACTTAAGGTCTAGAAATTAAAAAAATTTAAGACCATTCCAATCACCTTCTCTCGCAAGTATGTATTCTCCAGTAATTACTCCACGCAGACTGCTTGGTCCACTCTGATCCGTTGGCACCAGGGAGCAGTTGTACGCTCTTTCTATCTAAACATCAATGTGTCACCTGCTTCCAGGCTGCTCTCCCCACTGCTATCTGTATATCCCCAAAATGCCAGCTGTGGCCTTTTGGGACCCTTAAAAATCAACATGACAGAAGTAGATGGGAGACATATTCCCAGAATTTTCTGGAGCTGGGCAAGGACTGAGATCAATGCCCTGGACTGGCTGCTGCGGGAGCAGCAACCCAGCATGCAGAGATTTAAAAAAGAAATTACCCAATTAAGATGTAATGGCCCTCCAGCCTTTCCAGGCTGTGAATGAGAGCAGACATATTTACAATTACAGGGTATCACAAAACTCTATCCAGTTATTTCAAATCAGGAGGGTTAATTTAGCCAGCAACATCCTGATTAGTTGCTGTGCCTGTGTATGTGTGTGTGTTGGATGATTTATGATAAGATCAGTTAGGACTTTCAAAAGAGATTTTTAAATGACCTTCTAGGGGGAAAAGGGTGAAAGAGAGGGATATTGAGGTTTCAGGAAGACAATCGACTGCCTTACTGTAAAGGATCACAGTGAATAGCAGTGATGAAAGATTACATTTGTTAATGTGTTTGTATGATGAATACTTACCAGCAGTCTCATACACACTCACACACACAAAAGCATAAAGGAGGCAAAGTTCATTTTCTATTGAGGAGTTTTGTTATGGTAGGGTTCCTCATCACCATCTAATTATCCTTACAGAGGGATTTACCTTTTTTAAAATGAATCTTATTTATGCGGGTGAGCACTGAATGACCATGTGAGATCAGCAAAGAGAAGTCCTCTGTTCATCCAGAGGTCAGTGATGACTGTAGGCAGGATGGCCAAATACCCTGAAAAAAAAAATCTTTCTCCCCACCATCTCTCTCTCCCCACCTGATTCTCCCCAGCTAGTCCAGGAAAAAAGATAATCAGAAATTTAACCCGGAGCTGCATAAAGGCTGCATAAAGGCTGTCAGCCTTTTTGTGTCTGAAGAGAGCAGCAGTACAATTTGGTGTAAGTATAGCGCGTTCATGAATTCAAAGCATAAATAATTGCCTTCGTAATACTCATCAGAAGGCAGGGAAGAAGCTTCTTTCAGCCAGGAGAGAACCAGCAGCAACATCTCAAAGGGAGGGGAGGTTAGACTGGGTTTATTTGCCGCCGTGCCTCTGCTCTTTCTGCTTCTCCAGCCACTCACAGCATTTCTTTCCCTGGTATGTGCCCTACCTTCCAAACTCCTGGCCACCCTGAAATTTCACAGCTAAGTGCCCAAGCCCACTAGGTGTGATGCGCTCCAGAAAGGGCTTTCCATGCTTGTTAGTTCCTCCTGCTGCTGTAATCCTGCAAAGGAAATATTTTCACAGGGCAGTAATGCGTGGCAGCCTTCATCTTCCCTAAAATATGGATGAGGAATGGTTTCAGTGATTGAACGCAAAATGAAAAAGCTCTTATGCCCGCTCCCCCAAAGAGAGCAGATTATCCTCTAGGCCATCATTACAGAACAGTAAAAAAAAAAGAAATAGACAGTACTTTATGCCAAGTACAGCTTCTGAGGACAACAACCCCATCAGCTGTGTACCCCATCAGCTATTCACAAGCTGGACATTGTGCCATTGTTAGGTCTTAGGAAGCTATTACTACTATTGTTGTTATTGTTGTTATTATTACTATTCCAGTTTTGCTAAGCAAATTGGAATCTCCATCTGCCTTTCATCTGAGATTTCCTAGGCATTCCAGGCTCTGGCGAAAGATCTGATAATAAATGGGTGTGCAGTCAGGCAATAGGTTCAGAGCCCGCAGCCACTATGGGGGTGTGACCGCTAATCCTGCTTCGGCAGCTTGTTTTACTTCACCAGCTGGAGTCTGATGCTCCTGATGCATGGTATTTCAGCAAAGGAAGTGGAAAGAGCCTGTGAGGACAAAAGTTTTGCAAAGAGAGTCTTTCTTTGATCAGAGATTTTTATCCTTGCCAGACGCAACTGAGCTATACCAAAATGTGCTGCGAATGATCCAGTTCTCGAGTATGAAAACTGCCAGGAACATATGACAAAGGAGGTTAGGCAGTTCAGAAGGTAGAAAAAAAAATGAAAATTAACAAAGTTTGGCTATTCAGCTCTGGTTTTACAGGTATTCTAGGGGTACAAAGATTTACAAACTCCCTAGGGATATGGAGGGAAATCTCATGTCATTTAAGGAACTCTTAAAGGTAGCAACACAACACAACCATCCACATCACCTTTCCACAGGTGATTTCAGACCAGTCATGCTGCAGCTGCTGTATGACCAGGCAAGGCCATTGCAAGCAGCAACAGCAAGCAAGGCAGGGACTTGAGAAACCATTCACCAGCCATTCACCTTCTTCCCCTTCATCTTTTTCTAGATTGTAATCCTAAATGAAATATTACCTATAGAGAAGATATTCTGTGTAAAAAATTCCATTACGTACACAGGGTTAAACAAGGGTTTTTTTAAGATCTTGCTTATCTTACAGAAAAAGTCTGTAACACACAAATCTTAGTGATTAAAATTTTAATTATGATATTCCATTTCTTGTGGTTTATTATCAAAATTTGCACTGCTAGTAACCTTCTTTGTGCCTTAAATCCTCTGTAAGTTGGATGAATGACATATCATTCTCTCCAAGCAATAAGTGTGTGGTAGTGTTGTATTTGCATCTTATCGATGAATGCAGTAATTGTTTATATGACCAGGAAAATTAAGTACTGTCCTAAGGTTACTGTAATGCAGAGAAATGTTCAAAACGCTCCTGTGTTCCCTTAATACTTACATGATGACACTTCACCTGGTTCTGCAGCTTCCTAGAAATGCAGTGTCAGTGTGAAAATGGTGGTATTTGGTCTCGAGATGCACATACGCTAAGAGATGAGCTGAACACCACCCACTTAATGGTGCTGTGTTTGGTTTTCTACCTGTAAATACATAAGCATTTCCAGTACTTGTCAGCCACTTGCCCACACTTACATGCTCTTAACACAATATTTCCGCTCATCTTTTTCTGCCCTGCTCAGTGAAAAGTTGGAAAGAGTGCAGCTATATAAAGCAATGGCTAGCATATTTTTTATGAGTAAAATTTATGGTGTAATGTATCCACCTTTAGCATGACTATTGTTAAACCTGGAGATCAAACAAAGTGACACTGAATATATTGCTTTATCAATTGGATTCATTCGAGTGAAAAATGCTGATCATGCCATGTCTATCCCCTGGGTGCAGAAACACTACTTCACTACTTGAGCGGTCGACACATAAAAGTCAAATTCATTATAATTTGTAGCTTTTTTTTCTTGAAGAAGAACGTAGTTCTGAGTACATCAATATCAACTCTTAAATCCACATCAGATGGAGAGGGTACAGCACAGTAATTCAATCTCGTTACACTTAATATGGTCAGGAAGGGAGAATGAAAACAGCCTCTTGTAAAATGATGGAAAAAACAGGATGCAATCATTCTGATGGAGCTGTGCAAAGGAGTCATTTTACACCATTCGTTACCAGGGCAACAAAATATAGTGAGCCCCATGCATCTAACAGGTGACATTTTAGCTAAGAAATTGCTTCTTTGGTATTTTTTCTGTCTATGAAAAACAATGTTGCTAGCGTTTTCACTTGTCATGTACTATAGGGCAACATATTCCCGCTGACAGGCCCATAATGGAAAAATAGAGCAGTTAAATAGTATTACCATCTAACTTTTAGGATACACGCTAATCTGCTCTTTAAAGAGACTTCAGACATTTTCAAACACCCTGGAGACTTGAATGACTGGAAATTTCTACATGAGTATATATAGACAAGCAGACAGATGTGTTTAGTAGAAACAAAAAAAAAACCTCCTTTCCAATCTTTTCTGTTTTAGCTAAAATCTGGAAGGTTTTTTTGGTTTTTGTTTGGGTTTTTTTGTAGACAAATACATTGCAGTGTTTGTAAACAGCCACCAACAAACACGCCAGCGCCAGATACATGAAATGGATTGATTTCCATATATGTCTACTAGTGAATGTATCAATTATTTCTGGCATATATGCATGAAGGTCATATTTCAGATCTTTGTGCAACTGCTACTGAATTAATGAGGGGAAGAGACTCAATTTCCTTCTCAAGGGAATTCAAGATCTCACACGGGATTTACTGGATTTGTGAATGAACTTGTGAATCTCATAAGAGCTGGATTTTAGATAAGAATAATGTTCATTAATATCCCCCTTTTTAATTTCAGGTGCTCCAGAAGTAGTATAGCCCCTGGAACTGGTGTAATTCCAGGAGCTGGTGTTGACTGAGACCAGCTGAGAATTAACATTAAAACACCTGACTCTGGTCGGTTTCTGAAGTAAGGGATCAGCACTAGGACAGAGTGATGACGCCCACCAAGAGGTCACAAAGGTGATGGCACAGGATGAAGATTAAGGAAATGCTAACAAAAAGCTGGCAGAAAATTAATGTAATATTCAAAGAAACCTTTGTTTGAGCGCATGAGGACAGCATATGCTGGTAGCTAAAATGAGAAGTCCAGATGCATAGAGGAGGCCAGAAATGAGAGAGAATATTTGGTTGTATGGGTAGATACAAGAAAGACAACATACTTTCTATAAAGGCTGACAAGCCTTGGGCATTTTAGAAAAACATGGACATCAGCTGTGGAACATGAAGTGACCAGTACGGCCCAGGTTTCAACCTGGAGGATAGTAAAAAGAACAACATAATACATAACAAGAAAAAGAGGAAGTGATTCACTTCATTAGCAAAACAGAAGAAGAAATATGCAGGATGAAGAGAAGAAGCAGTCCTAAGGTTAAATGTATGCAAAGACAGGAGGATGAAGTGTGGGAAAGATAGGAAATGAGTCCCACATTCACAGAATAGGAAATGAAAACAGCACATTTTACAAGCCTTGAAACCACTAAGTATTAAGAGATTAGGGTAACTGGAGGTTTGATCATGAACTGCATTTTGAACTGCTTCTCTTTCCTGTACAGAATCAGAGCTCAAACATTTAACAAGGTGAGATTAGCCTACACTGGCTGCAGAGGCGGGACAACCCACAGATAGGAAGACTCTTCTGTGAGACTGCTCTTGAAATGTGATGTTATGGACAGCACTTTAGAGCAAACACTTATTTCTGTTTCCTATGTCATGTAAAGTGAGTAACTATAGTTACTGTATGAATTGTCAGCTTACTGGTTGTTAATCTCTAACTCCTGATTTCAGGTGATATTAATTTGTCCTTTGATTCAGTCCTTGGGCCTTACTACTCCTTGTGGTGTAGTGATGTGTGTACAGTAAGGCTACAAAACAGTATTTTCCTGTAAATGTAAAATGAAATAAGTCCAGCTTCCTAAATTGTTGCCAATACATACTCTCTGACTGGGTAATGAGATTTTCACAGGTGGGCAGGGAGACGTGTGTGCAATAAAGACAGATCTCTGGGTTTCCCACCTGACAAAAGACAGCACAGCACATGTTATTTCATTACAGGTCACACAAGGCATCTGCTGTCAAAGCTGACTTCTTTCCTTTGTCCCCTGGCTCTGAAATCTGACTGCAGCATTAGTTGTCTTGTTTGCTGCTCAGAGTGAATGGTTCTGCTGAGCTGGACTCTGCAAAGGGTGAGCCCAAGGCCTCTCTGACCTTGGGTGGTGATGATGGAGAGCTTGATATTGAAAGATGTGGTTTTGGGACCCTTATATCTCTGTCAGTGTGACAGGGCTAATCTGTGCCCTATGAACCTTAGACTCCTGGCAGCATTATTTCATCTGTTTCTCTCTTCCTTATCTCTCTTCCATGGTTCTCTACAAAGCATTTAACCCTCTAGCAAAGGCCTCTCACATTTTTCAGAGCGCGTACATTCCCTGCCTCAGGCCAAGGTAGCACTAATACCTGGCTGAAAGAGGGGTGCACACTGATTGTAGACTGGTTTATTGCAACTTTTGTGCCAGGTTGCTGTGCCTGTCCAGGAGCTCTGAAATGGAGTAGTCATCTTTGTATACAGACGTATGCTCAGCGACACATCTTTTCAGGCATTCCTGCATCTCCAGCCCTTGAACAAGCTGTGCAGTTAATTTGTTTCACATTCATATAGCGTATATTAAAATGAAATTTTAGCCAATGTGGTGTTGGGCAAAGCAAAGTAATCAGTAACCATAGGGCAAATACAAAAATAGATTTTCATGTTCTTTCAGATGTTGTTCTGGGTTCAGCAGTAGCAGTCATTTTTCTCCTCCTTAGTAGCTGGTGCAGTGCTGTGTTTTTGACTTTCAGCCTGGG
>WYDI02034533.1:0-19808 GCA_009867235.2 Psittacus erithacus
ATTTTCTCATCGACCAACACCCCCAAGTCCTTCTCCACAGGGCTGCTCTGAATCTCTTCTCTGCCCAACCTGGAGCTATGCCTGGGATTGCTGACACAAATGTTGAACAGGATGAATCCCTGAGGGACACCTCTTGTTACCGTTCTCCAGCTGGACATTGAGCCATTGACCGCAGCCCTATATGCAGCCATCCAGCCAATTCCTTATCCACCAAATGGTCCATTCATCAAATTTATGTCCAATTTATAGACAAGGATGTCATGCGGAACAGTGTTGAACACTTTGCATAAGTCCAAGTAGATGACATCAACTGCTCAGCCCCTACCCATCAGTTCTGTAGCCCCATCACAAAAGGACACCAAATTGGTCAGGCATGATTTGCCTATCACCTTTTTCTTATGCTTTGAGAAGTCAGGGCACTAGTTAGTGTTTAGCGTTTAAAAACAATCCTTAAAATTACACAGGATAAAGATTACAGAATTGTAAACATGCCGTCACAACATGAAACACCCCAGGCCTGTTTGTGGCGAAGGGCACACCCTCTGTATAATTATACTCAGGCTTCTCAGTTCCAGGCAAAAAGTAACAATAGTCACTTATCAGATTCCCAAAATGGTATTGGAGAGGATTCAGCAGGACACTCCCTAGATTTTCTGGGTAGTAACTGCCACAGAATTGCAGTTTTATAAATGCTCAGTTTCTCCAGGTTTTGGCAGTCATTTCTTCCATGCTGTACTTTGATCTGTTAGTGGTTTTCTAGTTAGTTTTTTTCCAGTCTTTCTTTCACAATTCCTTTTCTCAGGTGCCAGATTTTAACAGTCTTCTCATCCTTTCCCTAAGCCTTGTTCTAAGGCTGTCTGCTCAGCTCCTCTCAGATCTTAGCTATATCAGAACAGTACCTCTAAAAGTCTTGAATGTGCAGACTGAGATGCTCATCTCAGCACTGTTCCATGCCTCTGCCTACAGTTTTAATGTGACTGTGGTTCTAAAGTGTATATACCTAGGTTGCATCTGTGTGCACATTCAAGTAATGGGCATGCATCTCCTCATAACAGACAGGAAGAGCCACAGTGGACAAGTTTGACAGCTTTCATCCATTAGGCTTATATAAAAACCTAGTAAAAGACAACTTCTTCGACATTTGGAGACTGCAGATCCCAGTATTCTGATCCTTCATCCGCATATAATGAGAAGAATCTTCATCTTGGCATGACGTGCACATGCTGCTTCATGAGTCAGTGAGGCTTGTGAGAGAGTTTTTTGTTTTCTTGGGTAGTAAACAAGAGAATGTATTTTTCTGTCCCTAAGTCAAATGAAAAACCCTTCTTCTTTAAGAGGAATAATATTTCAATTTTGACCCAAGAAATACTTAGGCATTTATACATGCTTGCATGTACACATAAACATACATGAAGCAGCCTTATTTCAATTTCAAGAATATCTCCTGAAACTTAGTGTATAGCTGAGCTATTTTGCCTCTTACAATCTTGCTTATTGCCATTTTACACATTGCAAAAACCCTGAATTCCACCTTTCCTTCAGTGTCCCTTGCTGAAATGCATGTGGCTGAGAGGATGTATGCCTACATAGGCCTTTGAAATTGTTATGAATCCCCACACAGCTTTAACTAAGCCATATTTTTCATACCATTCAGATTCGTCACCTGAGTAATTGGGCAGTAATATAGACCTATTTCTTTGGCATGTTGCCACACTTACTTAATGTATTGCTTAAACTGAGGAGCTTTCTGAGGTGTTACAGCTCTCTTTAATGTGGCTATTGTATTTATACTTAGCCTTCCTTGCCTTATGATGAAATTAATCTATAAATACATTCCCACCTTTAGAACTATGCCTCATCTAAATACCATTTTTATACTTCATGTTAATTTACATTATGTGTCGGGCACGTACCCGGTGCACATTCTATAGATGGGTCAAGACCAGCTTCCAAAATACAGACCCAATGCAAATGTGTTGACTCAACACATCACCTAATTTCACTTCCCGATCTTTCTAGGTCACCTGAAAGAATATCTTGTTTGGATCTTGCAACTTGAAGGATCAAAATCCAATGTAAACCTGCCTTTAAAATTACCTTTAAGGAAAAAGCTTTAAACCTGTCTTTAAACTGTGACATCCTCCACATTACTGCAGGAAACCTTCACGCTATTGTTGGTCCCTGCTGTGAAGGTGATCTGCAGCCCGTCCTAGAAGAACTGAGTTAATACATTTTTTCCTTTCTGTAAACTTCAGTATTTTTTTCAGGACTAAAAGTGAAGAGATTTTAATAAAATAAAAAAAAAATTAAATCATGCAACAGACTATAGCATTTTTTCTGGAAAAAATCTAGTGCATTCTGAATCAACATGTATTTTTTTGAGCAAAAGAAATAAACTGCCATTCTGGGTAGGATGCATCTTTCCACATTTAGCTCTCCATATTGTAGGATCTGAGTGCCTACCCAGATTTCCTTCATTGTCTACAGAGAAAAATATGCCTTTTTAGGACTTGAGGCCTCTCAATCTTACTATATGATAAATTAAAAGTAGTTCTCATGAGCTACCCGCTATGCATATCTATTGCTCTGCAAAAATTTAGTTCAGAATATTTCCCTCTATGAAGTGAAATTTCTCCTTTTTCTGTAAGCAAAAAAAAGGAGTATTATTCAATATAGTATGCGTAAAAAGGCATGCCAAATTATACTCTAAAGATCTTGAAGGATTTTCAGGATTTCAGAAATAACCTGTATTCAACTTCATGAGGCATTAAAAGGGAGCAGAAACAAATAAAATTGCACTATAAGCTTGATGTGACCTGGTCTCATCCTCATTTTGTAATTTGGACTTATTTGATGCTGGGGAGAGTTTCATCCTGAAAAAGTGACTATAATTAGCGAGACCCGATAAAGTCACATAACTTGAATTTAAACAGCCTTTGGGCATTATTTCTGCGTTTTGCTCAGAGAAGATTTCATCACAGTTCAAAGAGCTCATGCGACTCTTTATTAAATGATCACAACATGATATTGTCTTACACTATCTGATTCTTTAAGGGTTTTATTCTCATTTGCTCCTATATTCTTTATTCCACCATATTGTAATTTGTAAAATTAATTTAATACACAATTAAGTTACAATTAAAACTTGTCACTCTGTCCTTGCAAAGCATGAAGCATAAGCTTCGTGAAATGATGATGAAATCACAGCCAGTCATCTTCTTCAAGCAGTTTTAGAGGCACATAAAGGAGCCATTATATGAATTAAATAATCATGGCTCCTAATTAATTAGATATTAAGAAATAAATTATTTCAAAAGTAAGATTTGGCAAGGAGCATGTTAATATAGACACACCATGTAATGCTGAGTGATATTAATGAAAAGTATTACTCTAACAAATATTTGACACATGTCTTTCTGTATAGCATCTCTAATAGCACGAAAAGATGGGAGATATTTCAGTATGTTCAGAAAGTACAACAGCACTGAGGTTGTTTTTGTTGTACATTGCACTTCAAGTAAAACAGCAGGATAGCAAGACTATATTTTTAAAATGAAAAATAAAAACAGCTTTTGAAGAGTTCAGTGGCTCAATTTCTGACATGAAAAATGGACTTTGAGAGTTTGTGAAGATTCAGAGCCCCTGAAAGTAGTGTTCTACCTGCTTTTAGCAACTAGACAGAATAATAGTCTCTCAAGTCATGAGTAAAAATGTGATGGAAATTTATGCAGTGTTAAGACTTTCTATGCATGCTTAAGAGTTAAAAGTTAGTCCGAATTTAGAAAACACAAAGCAGTGTATCTCCTTGTTTAATGACAACCCAGCTTACCAGACTTACTCAGGTAACTGCAGAATCCCCACATCGCCTGCAGGGAAGCTGAAAGAGCTGGCATCAGTAGCAAGTCTAGGCAGTGAGAAGGAAAATCCAGTGTCTCAAAGCAAAATGTTGCAGTTGGAATTTTTCCTAGGCCAGTTGCCTGGGCCTGCTGCCTACATGCCCAGAGCTGGTGACTGCAATTGTCCTCTTCTCCAACAGAGTCTGGGCGTATCCAGGGCCATTCAGAATTAGAACCCAGACCAAGTGACAGATCACAGAAATTTACATCAGTGAAGTAATGAAGTTACGTAAATATAAGGCAATGGAAAATCAGAAGTTCAGTGGCATTATTCAGTTTTTCAGAAATAAATGAATAAATTTAAGTCTGTGCATAGCTAAAACCAGCATGTCTGCTTTATTTCTGTAAACCAAACACGGCAATATCCTAATGCTCATGAATCCTAAAATTGTTATTCTCCCAAATCAGAAATTACATAGAAATTCAAATTTATGTAGCTAATTTATGAAGATTGATATTTGCCCATTGAAAAATCAGATCTCTTTTAGTTGAAATTGCAATGTTTCCCAAAACATTAGAGATTAGCATTGCCAAAATCTTTTAAAATAAAAAAATCCTTTTTACTTAAAAAGTTGAAAGTGGTGTTTGTGCAGTATCCACAGTGGAAAATAGAGCTGCTGGTTTAGATTTTTTCAATCTTGCTAAATGGCAATTGCTTTTAATTATCAAAAAATACAAATCTCAGATCTAGATTGCTCAGGTGGATAGTTCTCTGCTATGTCTTAAAACAGAAGTGAAAAGATTTTTTGTAGTCTTTTACACAGATAACCCAGAATTTTGCCCACCAGTCAGCTGTCCCAGCAGGGCACCCAAAGTACTTTGCTCCTTTCTTGCTGAAAAGATCCTTACCGTTTGTTTTTCATCTCAACAGTCTCTAATTATTTTTAATATCTTTGGCCTCTCATTTTCCTTTTCCAAATACAAGTACCATACCTGTAAAACACCTTCTGATGAAAATCTAAGGTTGAGCTTCCCTTATGTCTTTTGAACAAGCACTGACTTCCCACGTAGCCCTTGTGTATTTCAACACCTCCTTTCTTGGAACATGTTTGTCTGAAAGTTCTGGATTTACATAATATATTTTTAAGGGCATAGGAAGGTGCAGCAAGCAAAACCATAGGCTTTAGAAAGGACTGACAAACAGCTTCTACCTACTTTAGCAAGCACAAATCATGTACTACCTTACCTTTCTGTCAAATTCAAAAACAGTAGTTTTTTCATAGTAATCTCATTGAAACCCCTATGCCCAGTTCCCCAGCTTATGTCAGAAGTGAAACTCAGTAGAAGACATACTTTAAGCAAATAAAGGCACTCAAAATACGTTATTTTAAAAATCAGCCCACAGGTGGATACTATTAACATTTACATCTTAATATGTGAATTCATCATTTACAAGTTTTATCTTTTAAACTTTTATATAAAAGCTGTAAGCTTCACCAATCTGGTCATTACATTTCTGAAATAAAGGCTACTTTAACAAGGCACATGAATGCCTGGACTGTTCTTGCTTCCTTGAGGCAGCATTTCCCTATGAATCTACCAGCATTAAGATTTTGATCTATTTATATCTTAAATAAACCTTCTTTTAGTTCAACACTTGCAAACTTTCACAGTTAAGTGAAATTTTCCTTCATGAAATATACAGGCTTTCTACTTAATGAGAAGCCTAAATCACAACTTGTTTTCAAAACTCTGTGATATTCACATTGTTATCAAGGTCACAGTGCAGAATCTCATACGAAGAACTGAAATGCCTGTGTCTTGTGCTCAAAGCCTATCTGCCCTACTGGGCAGCTGTAACGGACGCTGACCCTTGTTAATTTAGGAAGATACTGAACAAAACGTTACAAGAATGCTTCTTGCACTTTGTGAGGACTTGGAATCACACATGCACTTTGGGTCTCCAGTGGCTCTGGCAGGAATTGTGGGAAGCATAGCAGTGATCCCAGAAAGTAAGAAGTCAAGAGTAAGAAACATACTAGGACTGGGACAGATCTTGACATTGCACAAGTTCCACTGACGTAAGTGCCAAGAATCACTATTCAGAGCCCAGAGATCCTTGGCTTGTCTTTTGATTTTTAATCATTTTGTTCCAGACACGTATAAACAATACCTTATTGTAGGAAAGCTGAGAGGCAGTTTTCAACTCCAAAGAGTATGTGAAAGGGTAAAGGAAACTGATGCTAATAACAGAGAACCAGACTTAAGAAGCACTATGTGAACAGCCTCAAGGGACTTGACAGCGAATAGACTAAGAGTCCTCAAGCTTGACTATGTTGTAGGAGGAAATTAGGAGAAAAGTAAAGATTCAAAAGAGATACTAAAAATAACGAAGAAAATAAAAAAATAAGTAAGTGTGGTGGGTTAACCTTGGCTGGCTGCCAGGTGCCCACCAAACTGCTCTATCCCTTCCTTCCCTCAACCGGATAGGAGAAGAAAATGCACTTAAATGCTTATGGGTTAACAAAAGGAATGGAAATCAATTATTTTTCATTCATTGTCATCGGCAAAACAGGCTCCTCTTAGGGGAAATAATTTAATTTATTGCCAATAAGCACAGTAGAATAATAAGAAATAAGAACAAATCTAAAACATTCTCCCCCCTCTTATTCCCAGGCTTAACTTCATTCCCAAATCTTCTGTATCCTCCCTCTACACAGTGCAGGGGGATCAGGAACTGGGGTGACGGTGGTGTGTTCATAGCACTTCACCTCTCCCACTCCTTCCTTCTCACACTCTTCCCTTCTCCATTGCATGGTCCTTCCTCACAGCCTCTTGTGAACTTTTCCAACATGAGTCCTTACCAAGGGCTTCAGTTCTTCATGAACTGCCCCAGCGTGGGTCCTTTCTACAGAGTGCAGTTCTTCAGGAACAGACTGCTCCAGTGTGGGTCCCCCACAGGACCAGAGGTCCTGCCACAAAATCTGCTCCAGCTTGGGCTCTTCTCCCTGGGGTTGTTACTGCAAAAGTCAGTTGGAGACTCTATGAGACTCGATTCAAAGTTTTAGAAAGCAGGCATTATTTATTGCAGTGCTGGGCGCAAAAGCAAATAGTTTCACAAAGGTGAGTGCCCATTACTTGCTGTTTGAAGTTATATATTTAGCATACTCAGGTCTATTTGCAGCTTTTCCAGGAAATTATTTACATATTCATGAGATTTTCAGGAAGTAATTATAATATCTTCATTCTAATTACGCATGTGTTTTCTTGCTGAGTGGGCGTCTGGTGGTCGCCGATAGTCTTCCTCACTGTGTTTGCTGACTGACCTCAGTGCTTGCGCATGCTTGTAAGGTCCTAATGCTGAGTTAGCATGGGTATGTCCTTGCTTCTGTTCTGTTCCAGTCTCTGTTATCTTGAATGCTAACATTCTTGATTATCAGTCCTGTGATGCTCTTTCCCCTGTCAGCCGGACATTCCTTACTTCCTACATGTCAGCAAGTTAGAACAGCTTGCTGTATTTTACTACGTTAAAGTCATACACATTATTGCTAGTTTAAACCTATAATTTAAGCCTACAGGGCCACAGATCCTGACAGGACCCTGCCCCAGTATGGGCTGCCCACAGAGTCACAGCCTCCTTGGGCATCGCCCTGCTCCAGCATGGGGTCCTCCACAGGCTGCAGGTGGAGATCTGCTCCACCATTGACCTCCATGGGCACAGCCTGCCTCACCATGGGCTGCAATATGGGCTGCAGGGGAATCTCTGTTCCAGTGCCAGGAGCACCTCCTGCCCTCCTTCTGCACTAACCTGGGGATCTGCAGGGCTGTTTCTCTTTCATATTCTCATTCCCCTTTCTCACAGTTGTTGCACAACCTTTTTTTCACCCTTTATTTTTCCTATGTTATCCCAGATGCACTACCAGTGTCACTGATGGGCTCAGATTTGGCCAGTGACTCATCCACCTTGGAGCCATCTGCAACTGTCTTTGTTGGACATGGGGACAACTTCTAGCATTTTCTCCCAGAAACAACCCTTGCAGCCTCCGCTCTCCAGCTACAAAAACCTTGCCACGTAAACCAAAGGAGAAAAAGACAAAAAAAAAAAAAAAAGATGTTGTGGACATGTGAAACTGTAAACGAGCAGAAATACTTCAGGTATCTTTGACTTTTATGAAATCAGCATATTCCAACCAGCTCATCATTTTACTGTGGATCTTACAATGTTTGGTGTGGTTAGGCTCCTAGTTGTAGAGTCAAGAGCTAGTGTGATTATCTTGGCTTTCACATCTGAAAAAAAGTTTCTAGCTATTAGAGCTATAGTAAAAAAACTGGAGGGAAAAAAACTGCAGTGAAACCAGTTTTCTAATTCTAGAGGTGTTGACTCTTACTGTTCTTCCTGTGTGGTGGGCTCGTGTGTGTTGAAAATTCCCAACCTCTCTTTCACAAAGGTTTATTATAACTATGTTTTAAATGTTGGAATATAATATTAATGAATAATTCATAAGAGAAAATAATAATTTAAAACTATATGTCTTCTTTTCTGCATATCTAGCTGCAACCTAGGCAGTGCGTTTGTAAAGAAATCAGAAAGAAATTACAGCAATCAATGCTGTCTTTGCAGTTCTTAAATAAGTCATATATGTTACTTAAAATACATTATTACAGGCTACCATAAGTGCCTGGAGAGGCAACTTCCCTCCTTTGTTTTCACTGAAGATCTGTTACATTTCAGTGTGGGTTTCTGTGTTGCAAGTTTTTTCTTTCTATTCAGAATATATTTGGACACCACTTCTAAATGTCCTTGAAAATTAACTCGTTTTCCTATGGATTTCCAATCACATAAATGCAGAAAATTGTTATAACTAATGTTCTATAAACAGCCTTGTTTTGATGGATTAGCATTTTGATTCTTCTAATCCTGCACGATTTTCTGGTATAATCTAACCAAAAATGTAAGAAGTAGCTCTGGAGTTTGCAACTTTTTCAGTATCATTTCAGGAACCAGTTATTCTTTTTAAAAGTCCTGAATAAAAGAAAGTGAATTAAATGAAATTTAAATCCATTGCTTATGAAAAAAATGTTCTGTTGGTGATTCCCCAGTGTCACATGGTTTCTCTGCACAGAGAAGTACATGAACAAAATGAGGACAGCACTTAATCATGAATCAGACAGGCCTGACCTTGTCTCAGGCATTAAGATTAGATCAAGTGTGAGGGAGGATTTCCCAATGGTTTTTTGTGCGTTGCCTATTTCCAGTGTATTGTCATCCATTTAGCAATTAGAAATTCTGTCACTTACAATTGCTGCCTACATAACTAATTACTTCAAACCAAGCTATTTAACGTCGTCATGTTTCAAAAGAACAATTTAACAACAGCTGAAGCCTTGTTGGAGAAACAAACCTGCAAACACAGTTACTGAAATCCAACATCTTCAGTGTAGGCTGGGTTTGCATGCGGAAAAAGCCCTTTTAATAGCAATAAAACTCCTTTCAAGAAGTATTTACTTATACTTTAATTAAGCAAGTGTATTCATAGATGTACTATCACAAGGCAGTTCGTACTAATTCTGGTAATACAACTGTTTGTAGCTGTCTTGAAAAGTTAGTTTGCATCCATATGTGGCAAATAGATATGTGCATGTTTTCATTGTAAATCCTGGTGTTTTGCTAAGGGACAAGGGAACCAACAGGATTTTGAAGTTAAAATCATTTTCTCATGTCATGAGATCTTGCAGGAGTATTTGTTTTTCATGATATGCCGTTGTCATCACTACTTTTTCTTGAAATATCCTATTCTGTTTGTTTAATTAACATAAGGCTTATCCAAATGACTCAACAGCACTAAAGATGTTATTATGCTCCAAGGTTTTCATATTGTCTAAACCATTTCTCCTCATATCCAAAGTCATCCTTCAACTAAACAGAAAAATTGGGCTGAACTTGCAGCTCTGACTGATAACTGCGAATCTCATCCTTCTTTCTCTCTCGCTTTAACACACCTGTTTTAAACTATGGCTTTCCAAGTAACTGTGATGAAGAAAACACTGGAACAAGTGAAGCTGAGCAGATACGAACAAAACTTGACTTCATAAATCCTTTCCCCCTCATAGCGTGAAGAGTTAATGCTAATCAGGAATTCCAACACAGTTTGAACACCCGATGTGAGTTTTGTTTGCTTGCAGCTGGGGTCCCCTCTGAATACATGAGTTAGGGAGATCAGAAATGAAGGTGAGAAGTGGCATTTTGCTCTTCTCTGCACTTTATTAATGTTTGAAGAAAGCTGAAAGCTCAGTTACATGCCATATAGTGGAAGAGTTTCTTCTGTATTCAGGTGTGATTGGTAAAGAGAAGCTAGGTGCTTCTTTAATTCAGTGACAGCTGGGAGAAATTGCTGAAATTAAAACTTTTGTGGGGAGTCCAAGTTGCAATTTCTATTCTAAATTATACAAGCCAAAATCCAAGTAAGCCCATAAACCCTGTTTGTATAGACCAGCACTGGTGCAATAAATGCCATCGCCTTTGGAGGAATACAGCGATATGTCCCTTGTCTGTAGGGAAATATCTTATTTTTGTTAGAGCAGAATCTTCAATCCACAATAGTAAATCCAACATCTAGTGTAGTTAGTAATGGATTGAGATTTCTTCAATTCAGTTAGCATATCAAACTAATACACTTAAATAAATTCTCACTTTATTTATTCAAAAGATCAATTGTAAGGAAAACCTTGAAATTCTTCCTGACAACAGGAGCTCATTTGAAAAAGGATGCAATAAAAGATGGCCAAAATCTCCTAGCATTGAAACATAGTCTGGAAAAATATATTCGCAAATGATTATCAGAAAAATTCCCTATCTGAATCTAGGTGTTTTCCTACAGTATTCCATGTCATTGCAGAGAGCTTTTAGCTTATTCTGCTTTACATGGAGTGAAAGATGTTAAAACTGCAGTGCAGAAAAGGTCTGGAACACTCATTTTTTATAGATCTGGTCTTAGAAATTAATTAAAACAGTAGAGGATTAATCCATTGTTTATAATTCAGAGTGAATTATACAGATAGAAGATTAAGATGATATTGTTCTATTTTAAATCATTGAGATATAATGATTATAGTAATTTTCATAACTGCTGAAAGCATGCAGAAGAAACAAATCATAGCTTTAGAGCTGCAGTTAGATTTGCGAAGTAGAGCTGTTCTGGTCAATGGTGTCTGCCACCAGACACCACATCTCCCTGGTGCAGATGAGTAATATTCTGGGGAAGTGTACCACCACCACTGGCAATACATGGCACATTTCGACTATAGTAAGTGCTGCTGCCACCAGTCTAGACAGGCATGTAGAAGGGAGGAAGGAAAGAGGAAAAGGTACAAAGGAGAGGCCCAGATACAAAGCAAGGTACAGCAAATACAACTATGGTTTACCACTCTTAGAGTAACACAGACACACCAGCATGGACCTTAATAAGACTTTCACTGAAAAAATAAAAGAATCCTCAGCCTTTGCATGTACACATGGTGGGTTTACAGCCAAAGAAGACAGCTGCTATGAGCTGAGCTCTGAAAGGGAAAAGCTGCACAGAAAACTTAAGAAGGAAGGAAACTCACAGCAATGCGAAACTGAGCAGGGTTGATAAGGCAGTAAAAATAGGCAGTCATCTCCTGTTAGTAAACATGTCTTCTTCTGCCAAGGTGAGCTTCTTCACAGCTATTCTAAAGTCTTGGATTCTTGCCTTCAGAATATTTTTACTTGGCGGTATGACAGTTAAGACCCAGTGTTTTAGACAGCAAAGCGGTGAAATGGGACAGGCTGAGAAAGAATCTGGACTTTGATCCCCAGTCTGTAATATTGCATGCTTAACCACCAGGCTCCTACACAAAAGAAAAGGATTTTTGCCAGGAGCACAACAGCCTGGCACTGGAGCTTAGGTTCATCCCATACATTAAGGCGTGCATGCTAGTGTAATGAATCCAACTATACAGGCTGTTTTGGAGCCTGAAATCTCAAAATATAATTTATAATCTGGTTGTATGTCAGAATATGAAGAACTGTCTCTAGGATTATTTGTTTCTTGTTAGCTTCTTACCTAAAATTAAAGTAGCTGAAATTGAGAGGAACTTTATTTCAATTGTTAAATTGTTTGAATTTGTTTTAGGAGGCTGAGCATCTTTTTGAATTCCAGTTTTCCAGGTCTGTATGCAAGTATCTAACCCAGTAGTCTGACACCAAACTCACTTAGTATTCAGAAAATTTTTTACTTTGAAGCTGGGAAGTGATTTTGGACACAACAAGCACTTCGACAAGAATGTCCTCTGAATAAAAGTCAGAATAGCAAACATAATGTTTGGAACTGTGCTGAATTCTTAACCCTGCAAGAGACGCTGCTGAGGTAAGATATGACAGCATTCTGTAAGCAACAGATAAAAGTGAATTGCTCTTTCTTCCAATAGGGAAATGAAATATATTATCGCTTAGAGTGGAATAAAAAACAAAACAAAACAAAACAAAAATTCTTCTTTTGCAGGTATCCTCCTGTCATTTCAACTCATTTCACTTTGGGGCAGGCTGAAGAGTAGTTTAACTAAGAAAATTATGAAATACAAATATTTGGCAGGATATGTCTTGCATGCAGATGTTACAATTGCTGCTTGCTGCTTGGCACTCCGCTGTTGATTTGTTATGTAGATGCATCTCTTTTCGTGCATGTAGTGGATAAGGAATGTCTACCCCTAGAGACTGTCGCAGGTTCGGTGGGTTAATTAAAAGAGTCACAAAGAGTTTCTTCATGAACACAGATGAATGAAAGTTGAATATGCTACTTGGTTTAATATCTTATTTTATTCTGAATTACAAAACACAGCCACATGGGATGCTTAGTAGTAGAGTGAAGTCTTTTTCTGTTACAGGGTTTTATTTCACATGGACTCACAAATACAATTAGTCAAGAGTTTCGAGGCCTCAAGAGTGTGGTTTTGTGATGAATTTTAAATTTTACTGCCTATTTAGGTTTTCTTAGAAGGAGAAGAGAAAAATCCTACAAAAATAAAAGTAGTATTCAGGAAATATTCAGGTAGCCTTCAAATTAATATTCACAACTAATATTCATTAATATTCACAACTAATCCCCATCAACTTTTCTTCCAATTTGTTTTCTTTTCTATTATTATCTAACCCTTTAAAAATCAAAAGAACTTTTATTTGATTTAAAATAGATCCTTCTTCTATATGAATAATTGTTCTCTTTCTGTACCTGATTTTAGTTTTCATAGTAAGTATTCATACTTTTTTACGTATCATACCCCAGTTTTTTTTTACAAAGAAATCTGGCTTTCTTCAACTTAATTCTTCTTATTTTTCTGTGCAACAGCATGTTTTCCTAATATTTTCCTTATTCTCTTCTGTATTGCATAGTAATGTCCTTGTCCTCTTTTCCTCCTTGCTGGTATGATGTTTTGCTACTTATTTTCATTGACCCCTATGAATCACCCTGAGTTCATACAGTCATGCTTCCCTTAGTTTTAATTCCTGAAAAGGATCTCAGTATATCTGGCCAAGATAACTGTTATATGAGTCCCTGATGGGAAGGATGCCATAAATGTAACCGTGACATTAATAATGAAATGTGGTGACAGTATCAGCAGAAGCTTTTTCAGACCCTTGCTACACAAAATATCCTCTGGACTTTTCCCACTAGAATATCTTATCCTAGTTTGCATCCTCTCGCCTTTGAAGTCCCTGATGACCAATACTTTGACTTTTAATCTTATCCCAGAAATATCTGAAGGGTTAAAGACTGGAAGAAGCACAAAGAAGGAAGAGGGTGCCATTAAGGAAGAGTGCTACTGTGAGGTGCATAAGAAGGTACAAAATAAACTCAGTTTGAGGAGAGGGAACAGGGAATCAGGCTTCCTTATTCTGCGGGAGACTAGAGCAGAGAATTATGCTATGCATGTATTTAAGGATGAAATATTGTAACATTTGGCTTCTCTTCCCCATCTTCCTCTTGATTTTGAACTCAACTATCTCATGGTCACTACCGTACAAACTGTTATCTACAACCACATTCACTACTGGGGTTTTGTGAGCAGAAATTCTAATAGACATCACAAAAACTTTACAAATGGCCCATGACAACTGGGAAGAGAATCAGGACATGAAGTACAGAATTACAAGAGTAATTTTTTATTCCTGTACATGAGGTGTCCCATTCAAATTGAGGAGCAACAAGTGCAGTTTTACATGTGGTTATCATCCCTTTCAAGGGTTCGGGTACAACATGATTTGACCATTTATTGCTTGACACATATATATTAATATTTTTTAAAGCTCAAGAAAGCTAATAAAATTTCATATTATTAAGAAAGTTCATACTATTTCAAACTATAATGACTAATTGGTACAATTGTTAGGGAATGAATTTTTCCTGACATAGACCTGTCTGGCTTCTATAACTTAGAAAATTTTGACCAACAGGATCTAAAGATTTCTTGAACTGCTTGCACAGAGCTATTTTCCCCTCCCACCAACAACCTCCTATCGGGACATGGGTTTGCAATCAGGACTTCTACTAATTTTGATGACATTTGCTCGTACTTCAGTTCAGACTTTCTTCACACCAGTATCATCCAGACAGACTCTTTACGTGGTCTGAATCACTACAGAGAGAAGGAGGAGCAAAACTACTTATACAATCACATATAGGAGGAAATTTAGCAACCTTCTGCACTGCTGAAATACATTGGAATTCCAGAATCTAAACTTCATACTTGCTTAGAAGCACAACGGCATTGCCCATGATGAATATGTGCCTGTCTGTTGTACACTGAGATCCTGAAAAGTCTTGGATTTGTGTGAACATCTACAGATGATCCAAAGTTAACACATCACTAATCCATCATGAGTACTTTTCCTCATAAATATGTATGTAGGTTTGTCTATATAAGCAACCTGAGTACCCATGCAGTATGTGGTGACTGCAGATTTAATTATCTCTTCAAGAAGAGTATAAATTCCTGGCACCAAGAAACCCTTAACTATCAATTTGAAACCAAAGCCTCAAGCATGATCATGTTCTGTCACTGTTCACCCTAGCCCCATTATTTAGGAAGTCCCAATGCAGTTATACTGCTCTTTTACTGTGATTCTTATCTTCTTTTCTCTTTAAGTGGTGTATTATCATGCCTTTAAGACTGTAATTTGGTAATTAATAGTTCTTCTATTATGCTATGCTGTAGGATTAAATCCAGCAGTTTCCTGAGGTGGTGGAAAATAGAATTTTACAGTCTTTGATCTACATTCTGCTATTCCAAATTCTTTCACAAATCAGGGATCTAAATTGTCTTGCCTACTGTTTTTAAGCTCTTGAAGCAATAAAATAGCAACAAGGCAATGACCTTGTTGAGTAAGCAGTAAACTGCTTTGAGAAGTTGCTATGGTAACAGCATTTTATCTCTGTGTTCTGAGGGAGAACATATTTCAACAGAAGTGATTATACTGTCACTTGCTCATCTATTTGAAAGAAAAACTTGTTCCCAACACACTCCAGCAACTTGCTGGGCTATGTCATGGTCTATTATTTTCAGTCAGTTCTGTGACTAATTAAGTTTCCCTCCAGTTTTACCCTTGGAGAAGGCCATTATAGATATAAAGTGTCATTCCAGCAATACAGAGTCTGGAGAGAAAATAATGTGTTAGTATAGAAAGATGTATCTTTCTATATAGATATTCTAGCTTTGTGGGTTTTTTAACCAAGTATCTTGGTCCCTCAGTGAAATCATACATTTGACATTCAAACTTTAATTTCTTCCCACTTTTCTACATGGTCTTGGTATGTGAGACTAACTAGACATCTTAGATGCTCAGCACGAGTAGGCTGTAGTCAGCCTAATACATAGATGTTAACTCAGGCACACAGTCCCTTTTGGGTCATCTTCACTTCTTACAGGCACCTGTGAAGGACTGTTAGCAGCAGCTGCCTAAAAGTAGGTGCAGTGCAAGTGCTGAAGCTGAGATTAGACTACACATTTTGTAGCTGTTAACTTGTTTCTGCTTCCAAGGCTGTGCGCTGTCTTCCAGATTTTAGGCCAATTTTATTCTTTGGGATCAGAACAAACTCAGCGTAAATTCTCTTCATTTTCTGACAAGTTGTTATTGTTCAATGTTCTTCCTCATCATGCTTAGAACAGCAGCCCATGACTGCAGAATGCAAATTCTTCTTATCAGTGTTTTCTACTCCATCATCAATATCCCTCCTGTATTCAGTGTTTCCTTCCTGGGTTTTTATCTTTGTCAAGGACTAAAAAAGAATCATTCCTGTTCTGTGGAAACCTTAGGTTTTTTCCCTAGTGTCTTGCAATACCAATGAATTATTGTAGCCTGGCATGCTTCTTTTTCTTGCATGTACTTTTTTATTATTTACAAGTAGAGTTTTTTTTTAAAAAAAAATAGTAATTTGTAAACTAACATGAATAGTAATTTATTTCTACTTCTATCTTCATTTTTTTTTGCATTTTCTGTATATCAGCTACATTTTTATTGGAAATTGCCATTTTTTTTAAACAGAAATGCATCATCAGATATTATTGCAAATATCTACCTTGACTCTTCTTTGCTAATAATCAGGCTTATTTCTTTTTCTCTCCTCCAGTTGTCGTGGAACAAAACTGATCACCATCTTTTTGCTACATTGCATAGTATCATTCTTTCTTAGTTTTCTTGACCAGATAAAGTGCATTCAACCATTCCATAAAGATCATGCATTCTTGTATGCGTCTTGATGTCTCCTCTGGACTTTCTCCAGTTTGTCTGCATTCTTCTTATCCTGTTTACAGTCTTCCTGCAAAAAAGGAAGACTGTAACAGCTTCCTGTAACAGCTTCATTAATGCCACGTAAAAAGTATATAACTTTCTTTGTAATTCAATCTTGTTCTTAAAATAGCCCAGATTAAGGGTAGTTTGGGGTTTGTTTGGGGTAGTTTAGCTGTGGAGGTTTTTACTTCTGTATGAAAGTCTTAGATTATTGAGCCATGTTGAGATACTCAAATTTTTCATAAATATTGCACTTTACTGACTTCTTAAAATTTCAGATAACTTCTGTAGTTTAGTAAGATTTTGTGCAGCAATATTCTTTTCTATAGTCCTCTAGAAGATGAAGTGCAGTTATTCTGCTGGATAAGATAGATAAAATTTTGCTATTTGTTCACTGTGTTTTAAGTTTACAACCCTTCTCTCTCTAGTGAACTGATCAAGCATACTCCACTACTTATTTCTCCTTTAATGCTCCTTCCCCATCTTCAAACACATACATACCACTGCCTACTGTGTTGAACTTAGCATCATGGTCTTTCATATCTGAGCCTTGGCTGTGTGAAATAGTGGTTAAGAAGAGGGCAACAAGGCCCCATCACCTTACCTTAATGTCTCCTCCTTTCCTAAGTTGTTCAATCTGCTCAGGGTTCCTTTATAACCAAGCACTTGCTCTGCTCAATATTCTTGTTCAACCACAGAAAAGTCTTCTCACTTCAGGAGTCATTTAAGTGTTTGCAGGTCCCGGGAGCTTGTTCTACAGTACATTTCTGACAGCAGAGGTCAAACCTTTCTAAATCCTTAAACTCATGAGTGCAGGTCACCTTGCAGTCAATATCTTCACATGAGGAACATGTTCTCCCTATACTGTTGCAGACTCACTTAAAACTCACCTGAATTCAGAGCTTGATGGAACAACCACCCTAAAATAAGATTATCTTTGCTGCTGCTACCTTTACACAATCCTACAGCTTTGTGCATTACACAATTCTACAGCTGTCTGTACCAGGACTATAGCCCACAGAGGAAGGCTTGAATGCATTTCCCAAGGATTTATTTAGAGTTCTAGATTTCTAAAAAGCTATCGTCAAATTATGAAGTCAGAAAAATATTTTTCTATTGTTACACACACCAAAAGGTTAAACTCATTGCTTCTGGTGGAGCTTCAGATCTATACTCAGTCAGAATTTTTTTCTGGACCATGGACAAGGGATTTATTCTATAAATTTGCTATATTTAATCAGTTGAAAAAAAAAAAAAAGCAATGTCTTCCTCCAAACCACACTGATGTTCTAAGGACAAATTTCGTAAGAGCTTTTGTAACCTTCTGTGAGATCTTTAGAAAGAGCATGTTTAATTAATTAATTAATAACATCATATATTTACCTGAAGGCTCAATGGAGAAAGTGTAAGTGCTTTTAAAAGCCAGTTTCTTTGAAGGGAATAAATTAAGAATGCTATCTTCTAAATACAAAGTCTAAGGGATCGTAGATGTAAAAGGCCCACAGCACAACGGATTTGTCTCTAAGAGGCAAGTTGTTAAGTGCATTGCAGCTGTGCATTTACAAGCATTTAGATTATGATGGCCTCACATTGCTTAATTAAATGGTAAGACAACTTACATCAGATGGTGAGCCTGAACACCATTCCTGGGTGATGAAAGTGTCCCTTCGGCCAATGGACAGCTTACTGACTGCTGCAATTCAAAACTGAAAAATGAGCTTCTCCTGGGCAGCAAAGGGTTTCTGCATAGGGAGAAAGATATTGAAGTGTCTCTTCTGAACAGAAGATCTCCTAGAAAACTAGTTCAGCACATACATAACAGAAAAAAGACTTGAGCGTTCATTTCTTCATTGGCTGTGTTATTTTAAGCATTCCTCATCTGTCACCAGGTAGTTGCTCTCAACCCTTGATCTGTCCCTTCCTCTCAGTCATTACAACCAAAACCGTTTTATCCTGGGTTAGTTCCCAGCTGGATGTGTTCTGTAATTCAGTTAACTCAAAGCTGTACAGAGCACATAGGATGGTAAGCATGTAAGAGCTGCTTAATTAGTTTAAATGCACATCTAATATTTGTGTCTAATATCTACCCATGGCCTCCAACAGCTGGTTAGGCAAGTTAACCCCATTCTCATAGTTAGGTTTGTAACATAATAGAAATAATTGTAAAGATTCTTCAAACAGAAACAATAAGGGATTTCTAGGCATCTCCTGGATACCCATGTTCTGACAACTGGTTTCAAACACGACTTCATCACTCACTATTAATTAAACTGCAGTTTTATCACAGCTAAGATAAATGGCAACATTTTCTGTACAGCTAAGGATCAGATCTAGAAAGAGATTTGGATCCAAAGTATCACCATCCGTTTCCTATCCCTATCCAGGGAACAAAAAAAGCCATAACTGTAAATGTAGGAGATTATCTAAAGGATCATTTTCACAAGGCCAAACTGCTGCTTATGTTAATATGGTAAATCTACCAGCTCAAATTGCTCAGCCCAAGTATGTTGGAATTCAGGATTGAGCTGATTTAGCAATAATTTCTGTCAGCTGGAATACAGCGGCATGAGCCAGAGTCAGTTTCAAACAGTAAAAATTAAAGCCCCCAAAACTGTTATCTGCACAGCAAAAGTATTTATAGTTATAGATAAATAAATAAATAAAATTAAATTGAATAAATGGAAGTATAAATCAGAGTAACTTACAAAAGTGCTCAAAATAACAAAGACAAATAGAGGATAAGGTTGAGTTGCTAATAGTATATTAGCAGGTGGAGAGAGCTAATTCTCCCTGTTTATTCTACCCCCTCTCATGAGACCCCACTAGTAGTACTGCATTTAGTTCTGGAGTCCTCAGCACAAGAGGGACTTCAACCTGCTCAAGCACATCTAGAGAAGGGCTACAGAAATGACCAGAAGCCTGGATCACCTCTCCTATGAAGACAGGCTGAGAGAGCTGGGATTGTTCAGCCTGGAGAAGGCTCAGGGGAGACCTTATAACAGTCTTCCAATACCTAAAGGGAGGGGTGTGATGGGTTCAGCAGCAGCAGTCATTTTTTTCTCGTTGGTAGCTGGTGCAGTGCTGTGTTTCTGACTTTCAGCCTGGGAACAGCGCTGATAACACCGATGTTTTTAGCTACTGCTTAGAATGTTTAGACTGACCAAGGA
>WYDI02034535.1:0-76409 GCA_009867235.2 Psittacus erithacus
GCTCTGCTCTCGTGAGACCTCACTTGGAGTATTGTGTGCAGTTCTGGTGTCCTCAGCATAAAAAGGACATGGAACTGATGGATTAAGTCCAGAGGAGGGCCGAAAGGATGATGAAGGGACTGGAGCACCTCCTATATGACGATAGGCTGAGAAAGTTGGGGCTGTTCAGCGTGGAGAAGAGAAGGCTGCATGGAGACGTCATAGCAGCCTTCCAGTACCTGAAGGGGGCTAAAGGGATGTTGGGGATGAACTGTTCATTAGGGACAGTGGTGATAGAACGAGGGGTAATGGGTTAAAACTTAAACAGGGAAAGTTTAGACTGGATGTAAGGAAGGAATTTTTTCCTGTGAGGGTGGTGAGGCACTGGAATGGGTTGCCCAGGGAAGCTGGGAATGCTCCATGCCTGGCGCTGTTCAAGGCCAGGTTGGACAGAGCCTTGGGTGGCATGGTTTAGTGTGAGGTGTCCCTGCCCATGGCAGTGGGGTTGGAACTAGATGATCTTAAGGTCCTTTCCAACCCTAACTATTCTATGATTCCTGCTTTCCTTTTTCCATTTTTTTTTCATCTGTCTAAATACTCTCTGAAAAAATCACTGATATAATAAAGAAGTACTTAATGCAAATAGGACATGTTGGTTATACCACAGCTTTCAGATTCATTCATGTGTATTTGCTTAACCTTATCTGTAAGTTTCAGAGTATCTAAAGAATCAAAATTTCTTCAGTAATTGTCTACATTATTTACTTCTATCTCAAGAAGACGTTAAACTGATGTATTGGGATGAGTCTACTGGGATTCAGTGATATATGTACAGTGTCCCCTTCTTTGATTTTTGCCATTTGTCCTGCTCTGATGCATTCTTTTCGTTCCAGTGTCTACTTTTGCTCAAGCTCGTGCTGCTGAGATCAGCGCCATGTTGAAAGCAGTTTCACAGAAGTCTTCAAACTCTATGGTTTTCCAGACTCTCCCGAGGCACATGCGAAGGCGGGCAATGAGTCACAATATTAAACGCCTACCCAGGCGGCTCCAAGAGATTGCCAAGAAAGAGGTATAAGTGCGTTTAATGGTAATTCATGAACTATAGAGTGAGTGAGCACATAGGTTCTCAGGCTTTGATATTTGGCTTCAAAGTGCAGGAATGCCTCCATTTTAGATGGTAGTCTCAAGTCTCACTAACCACTTGGCTTTGTTATTATTGGACATCTTGAAAAGTTATTAGAGTAGTGATGACAAAAAGGTCCACTGCAGGAGGGATTGGTCAGACAGTACCTTGGTTCCAAGGCAAACACCTCTCTGCTTTGCACCCCACCACAGCTATAGGCTGTGACCCCAATGGCCTCGAGCCAGCATGGCCTGTTCGTGACCAGCATGATGGTTCACGTATTATAGCTCAAACGTGGGAGGTATACTGGAGTTGTTGCAGGCTGTGTGCAACTTAAGACTTACTAACTGGCTGTTCCTGGTTGCTCATGAAACTCATTTTATGGCAGTGTCACAATGCTGCTATGGAGTTACTTGCTCCTTAACCACTATAGCCTTCCTGTGTGTTTTTTAAAAAACATAAAAAAATTGGTTGAGTAGGATTTTATTATGAAAGGATCTGTCTAATGTTTGGCATTGATCACCATTATCTCTATACACTTCTTAAAGTGATCAAGTGAGTTTGCTTGGTAAATTTTCTGTGTATTAAGGTTGACTGATGAAACATATTTCTTGCATTCTTTTTTCCTTTGCATTGACTTTTTTTTTTTTTTAGTTCTTTAGTGGCCTTACCCACTCCACCTTAAGTTCCTGAAGATAACTGTTCATGATTCAGAAACCAGATTTTGGTTTATCTGTGGCTACCTTGATACACTTGTGTGAATGCGACTCATGCATAAATTTTCAAAGTCAGCCTCAAGAATTATGGAGAGCTAACATCAGAATAAAGTCTAACCTAATACTAGTGCTTCCTGTGTCTTTATATATGTTATCCTTTTTCTTCTGCTGAAATTTGTCCTTTTGAGATTTATTTCAATACCCTCTCTTTTAAAAACAGGCAGAGAAAGCTGTACATCAGAAAAAAGAACAGTCAAAGACTAAATGCCGCAAAGCTAGAAGGCGCCACATAAATTTGGTAGCAGAGTTTAATCGCAGGCAAAGAAAGAATATTTGGCTCGAAACACACATTTGGCATGCAAAGAGATTTCACATGGTAAAGAAATGGGGATACTGTTTAGGAAATAGCCCTACGGAGAAGTGTTACAGGGCTTGTTACCGAGCCATGACAAAGCACTGCCTTCTTCAGGTACCACCCTTACATCTGTTTTCTTTGTTATTTTACTGGGTGAAGTAATCAGCTGTTCAGTAGTAATGAATATTTCTGTCTCTTTGAAGTACTGTTGTGTCAGCTGTTTATAACTGCTAAGTATGAAATGAGTGATTTCCTAATAGTAATGAGGGGCCGAAGTATCAGAGAGAATAACATGAAGCTTTGAAAGAGTCTTACAGTAACTACAACTGAAATACTACATCTTCAGTCTTCTCAAGGGCTAAGAGATTAAGTAAAGCCCTGTGTCATCTTCCTGAGCAGGACGCTATTGAAGACAGGCCCTTTGTTCCATGTCCTTTTTGGTCTGTTGGTTTGAGAGGCAGGTTGGCCCTCAAATGAGAAATGTTTGACAGATCTCCTATAACTAATAATTTGAAGTTAAAAAAAACAAAACCAATCTCTCTGACACAAATTTTAGTGAATGAACGATTACTACTTCAGTGTAAATTGTAAAGCTATGTCTGGTACTTCCTTGCCAGGCTCACTTTCAAGAGTTATTCTTACATTGCCACTATCCTTTTTGTTTCAGGATTTATCATATTATTGTTGCCTGGAGTTGACTGGTAAAGAGAATGAGCTTCTGAAGCAACTCGCTCAAATATGTAGCATTGACACGGGTAAAACTTACGTAGTTCAAAATAAAGTCAAGATTCTGAATAGACTTAAGGGACAACCCATCCTTTTCCTTTTTTTAATATCTTGCCAGTCTCAATCGTAGTAATAGAGTTGATACCGAGTTGTGATTTTTGGTTGAAAAACATAATTAAAATGTCTTATGCGAGGACTATATGTTCTTATTTTCAGTTGCTTGTTGCTTAACTAATTGTGGTGCAGCATTAGCTCACAGCCAGATTAAATTTCAATTTTTTTAATGTTTTAAATGAGATTACTTTGTTTGAAAGTAAATATCTTCCTCTTTAGGGTTAACATTTGGAGAGGCTTGTTGTCTGTCTGGAAGATTTGAGGGTTCCGTGAATCTTTACCGAGCAGATCGCTACCCTGAGGATATGCTTGGTCCTGTTACATTCATTTGGAAACCCAGGGATGGGTCTGAAAACAGACAGTTGTGGATCTGGATGCATCCAGCGCTTAAACAGGTATTTTTTGTTTCTATATAGTTGAACTCTGATTTCTTTATGTATTGTACATTTTTAATGCTGAAGATGCCCTCTGAAAAGTGCAGAATAGCTGAATATAATACACTGCTTTAGGAATTAAAAGTTGGAAGATTGTTTCTGTTGTAACTGTATTTGTGTTCTGCAGCTTGTTTTTACAAAGCATTTGAGATTTTTTTTTTAATGTTTGAGCTTTTTAAAAGTTTTCTAGTGCCACTTATTTTGGGATACATTTGCAATATGATGCTTGATTCATATCCTTCCTGCTAGCACCCCCAACAGGCTAAGTTTAGTCTCATCACAGAAAATCATAATCTGATTCTTAAGTTATGAACTTCAAAAAGATAAAAATAAAAAAGGTAAAATTTTGTGCACTGGCAAGTTTTCTTATAGTGAATGAATAATAAATTCTTAGCAACATTCAGTATTACTTTCAGCTTTTGGTAGCAAAACCTGGAGTTCAGCAGAATGAAGTTTGTTCCATTAAATCCATATGGGAAAATTGTAGAATGTAATTGTAAAAACTGTGCTTAAGCTTTGCAATGCACTGCTTATCATCCTAACCCAAAAGTTTTCATTTTCCTTAAGGACATTCTGGGAGAGTTAAAAGCAATTTTTCGCTGTTCAGAGCCTGAAGAAACCTATATTCCTGAGCCTGCTACAACACTGGTTCAAGAGGAAAAACAAATGGGTGTTGTTCTGAACGTTGGCAAGAAAAGAAAGAAGGAGGATAAAGAAGGAGAGAAAGCTGTGCCAGTGAAAAAAATAATTGGTGACGGCACTAAAGACCCATTCCAATCCTACACTTGGATTTCGCAGACTACTGGTGTTGTGATCAGGTTTGTTCATAGTAGAAGTTAGAAACTGTGACCCATGACCTTTTAATATAGCTGAATTCTGGCTTAGCAGTACTGGGGGAAAAATTGTGTGTTGTACAATTGTACGTTAATTTGAAATTTTCCTCTGTTTCAGTGATAGAAGCATGGAGATTCTCAGATATAGACTGATTGGCCCATTGTCACACTCTGTCCTTACAGAGACCTTGAAAGCTGCTTCTCTCCAAACAGTAAGAAAATCGGCTGTCTGGATGTTACTGTAACTTTGATAAGGTTTCTAGAATGTGCAAGCTTGGTTTTGCTAGAAAGAATCATAAACTATCTAGCCTTACTTAATTATAAAGGTTAACCTATGTGTTTCTACTCTTAGCTTCTCTATATTGCACCTTTTGACTAATGCTGATCTCAGGAGGAGCTCCTATCTGGATTTTAAGTGGGGATAGGGAGAAAATAGAAGCAGTGGTTCTGTTGAGTAAACCATGTAGTTTCTGCTGTAGCGATGTATTCTGCTGAGAGGTCCAGAATAATTCATATTCTCTATGACAGACCATAGGTCATGTTTCTCCAGAATGAGGACCTAGAACTAAAAAGCAAAAGATGTAAGGTATAGAAAACATTTGTGTTTTCGATCAAATACACATTTTCACCAGGATTTAGTATTTTGTTCACTTCTTGTCACATAGCATCACTGTGGTTTTAATGGGGCTTTTTGTTTCTTGTAGCTAACATGAGGAGGCTATGAAATCTCTGGCTTTCTGTAAGAAATAATTCGAAAACAGCATTAGGAGGCATTGTGGATTGATTTGTTTATTTTTTGGAACACAGGTTAAACTGAGCAGCTTATTGAGGATTACTGTAAAGTGGAGTATAGGAATCGGCTGCATCAGGAAAAACATGATTTTGGCTTGAAACTTGCAGAGGAAGAAAACAACAATAGCGGTTAAGGCAAACTGAGAGTGAATTCATACTGATAGAAAATACGGAATAACCACTTGACTTTAATTAGATGTGTTGTTTTCCAGGAAATGGCAGATTCAGAGACAGAACTGAATAACTGGTGGGTAGAAAACTGCAAGGACTCTGAAAAAGTATCTCTTCATCAGTGTCAAAGTGCTATCTTTGAGCTATTAGAAGGTATTTGGGCATTTGGGTGCTGTGGGAGGATGGGGAAACTCTTAAACTCTGGTGGTCAAAACAGTCATGTCAAGTTGATGTCAATTTGAAAATGCTTATATTGATCAAGAGAGTGATGCCATTAAGCATGTGCATAGGTAATTACTGTGGCCTGTCAAAGATTTGAGAAATGTTACACTAAGTTTTTGTAAGAGAATTTTAATCGTCTAATTCAAACTTTTAATAAACTTAATGGATAAAATTAGATAAAACTTAATAGATGAATAGGTAATAAAATCTTGTTTCTTTGTGAATTTAGATTTGAGATTGCTGATAGAATATAGTCTGACATACTCTGTCTCCCCATACAAGCCAAATTAAGACACTAAGTTGTGTAATACCTCCACAGATAAAGTGGTAGGCTCCTGCCCAAAGTGAAAGCATTATGCCTTGCTTTATATATTTATTTTCTAATAAACAGTTGTATATTTGACTGAGTTGTAAAGTATCATAAAGTTAACACCTCCTCGCTTTTTAGCTCTGAAGAGGGTAAGGAGCTTGCTTTGGTGGATCTCATACTATATACTTGAGCTGTCCAATGTAGTTAAGCATAGATGACATAAAACTTAAAAAAACCCAGTTTTGAATTTCCTTTAGGTGGAAGATAAATGTAAAACAAAGGTTGATTGTTCTTTAAGAGATGTGCTAAATGCAAACAATAGAGTCTGTAAGTTGCGTGAGAGTGATCTGATTTCTATGGTAAGCATAAATAATTGCAAAGTAAGTCTTACGCTGCTGTTGTTGTCTTGTTATTGGACATTTAGCAAGCATTGATGAGTTTAAGAAGCATGTTAAATTGAGTGAGTACTCTGGATTGCTTCACTGGCTTACAGTGGGGTGTCACATCCCTGGAGGTAAAAATGCACAAAATAGTGCAGAAAAAGATCAGAACTTAATTGGCGCTTTCATGGCAATATTCATCTGTGTATTTTTAAAGGAATAAGTTCACCATCACAACTGCCACCAGGTGCAATACTGGGCCTCACTGTTGGAGATCCTCGAGTCAATATGCCAAAAAAGAAGACAAAAGCTATGCCAGACTTTGAAAAATACCAAGGTAAAATACCTTGCTTATATTATGCTTCTGGTGGAACTGCCAAAGGCAAGAGTTGCAGTTTCTCTATATACTTCATTTTCATTGTCTGTCATCTTCTACTGATTGTCTCTTGCTGCTTTCCTCTAGTATTTGATTTCAGAATGTTTCCTTCCCCTTTCCACAGCCCCTGGCTGAACAGAAGCAGCTCGAAAGGTGCATAGGTTTTAGAACAGCAATTGTGAGGGAGGGATATGCACCAAAGCTGGTCTTGTGCTCAGTGGAAGCCTCTGTCTGACCATACAGATGATCCAGGTTCGAATCCTGGCAAGGCCAACCAGGTGCTAAAAGCTACTTAGTAAGTTTCTGTTTGGTGTTTAGTCTTCTGATGCTGTTTATCTCTCCAAGAATATATCTACTGTTTCTGGTTGATAGTCCTCCAATGATAAAAGTTGCAATTCTACTGGGGAAAACAAAAAAAAGCCATTGCAAGATTAGCATTTCAAATGGCCAAGATGCTGGTTATGTTAAAAAATGAAAGATGCAGTCATGACTTCTGGAACTTTAATTTCAGTACTGACTTACACGGTATTCTGGTGTAAAATTCAAATTCAGTTGGATGTGAATGTCCTTGAAAACTATGCAAGAACATGTACAGGGGAGTTTGTGTGCAGTGCTGCGTAAGCATTTCCGATTAGGTTGACTGGACACAGACTGCCTCATGTAAAAGGAGAAACATAGTAACCAGTTAGCAAGCAGTAGGAAATAGGACAAGCTGAAGGTTTGAGGGACTTGAAAATACTTAATTTCCTTGGTGGTGTGTTTGCAGGACACTATAATAATCTAGCTTTTCCTTTCACTTTAATCAGGTTGAACACCTGTTTCAGTTTCTGTGTTCTAGCTCTCTGGACACCTCTTGTCATTTGGCATTTCTTTTATCCTCCTATTCTACCCTCTGTATCTAGAACAGCCTTTATCCTGTTAATTAGTTCTGCTCAGCTAACTTTCTAATCATTAATGTTCCTTTGGAAATGATGCAGCATTCATGACCTCTACTTCGCTTCCTTACTGCTGAGAAGTAAGGTGAGCTATATAGCACTTGTTTACAGATACTGGTTTGAGTTGGTAGGGGAGTTGGCAACCACAAGAAGCAATTCGTCTCCTTTCATTCTGCTTGTCATGTCTGTGAAGATGTGTTCAAGAAGGCAAGATCAGCAGAAGGCTTCTAGGCATTGGAAATGTCTCATAGAAGTTCTCTCCCACTATCAGAGCTGGTTGTCCCTCAGGAAGCAGGGCTGTGATAAAGAGGTAGTGATGTAAGATGAACACCTTCAAGATCTTTCTACTTGAGGTTATCCTTTGCTTGACAAAAAATCTTCTAAAGCACAAACATTCAGTAAAGCTGGTGTTGCTTTCTGGTTTCTTTCTGAGTGGTTGTTTTTGTTTGTTTGTGTGTTTCATCCTGAACTTAAAACTGCATCTGTCCTCTCCGATTTGTATTCGGGAGAACAAAGAACATTCTTGTTCAGCTAGCAAGGAAGGGTAAACCGCATGATACCTTCTAATTTAGGTTCTGCTAAAGAACTTGTTACATGCTACTATGTAAGTTAAGTAGGCAGCAGGATGAAAGAAGACAGGCAATACATCTGTCTTCTAGTAGAAAATCAAAAGGAGATCATAGTGAGTGAGTAGAAAGGGATAGGAGGCAGGCTTCTTACAAGAAGCAGTTCAGGAGAGAATAGGAGGAACTGATGGTTCAGCAGGGAAAGTGGCTGCTGAGTGACTTCGTAATGTTGTGTTGGAAATGTTACAGGATTGTTCACAATCTGCTGCATACTTATTACATGTGCAGCGGAGAAATCCTATGGCATGGCAGTTCATCTCTCTCCTGTGTGAGAAACTCAAGACTGAAGTCTAACTGCCACTCTCCTGTCCTCCTCATAAAGTATTCCTAGGTGTTAGTTGGAAAGAGAGGCTATTGTTACTCTCCAAAGACTTTTGATCCTAACCTGATTTCATAGTTGAATATGACAGCTATTATCTCTGCCTTCATGGGCCTCCTTGTTCAAGTAAAAGCAGAGAAGTGACTCTTATAATTACTTCCCCAGGGCCCTGTTACTAGCCACCCTTGGTGTGAGATTATTGAAATATCCAGCAAGAATTTCATCAAAACCAACATACTCCCAAAGATTATTCTGGTTTAATTTAGCATTTTTGCCAGCATTTTTCCAATCAGTTCTGTCCCCTCATTCTACTAGTTCCTTTGCCAAGAGTTGCCTAGGAATGGACACCATCCTCCTCTTCAAATTACTGAATGGCAATTTGTTTAACCAAAACTGGCAGGAATTTAGTCATGGCACATAGCATACATCACTACAGCAGTAGTGTTACCAACGCTTCCACAGTAACCCCACCCTAAAAAAAGGCAGACTTCTGTAAGATCTGTAATTCATTTGGATGGTATTGATTTGGCCCTTCTGTAGGAATAAATCTTTTTATGAGCCCTAGAACTACGTAAACTTTCTGAGCCTTGGCTTTGATGTAACCTTGCTTAGATGTGGTAATATTGTGAGCTGATTCTTGTGTAAGAAATTTTAGTAATCATTCATTTGCCTTGGTGATGTGTCATGTTGATTGACTAATAAAAAGGAACTGTTGCTGTATTCCACACTTTTTTTCACTTTTTGCTTCCTGGACATTCAAATGCTATTATGATTAGTATTAGTAAGATTAAAATGGCGCTGCATATATTAGCAGATTCTGTATGACCTTTAGCCTCTCTTCTTTTATGTTGTATAAGAGCTGATTTTCTTAGGAAATCTTTACTAATTTAAAGATGCATGATTTATCAAATGAGTGAGTAGTTAGCCATCTTCTTTGCTTGTGGATTCAGTCTATGAGCTGATACACATCTGTCATCTCCCCCTATCTCCCCCCGCCTTTTCAGTTACTCAGACTCCTGAATGCATATGTATGTGTGCAAGCTGTGTGTTACAGATATATGCTGATGGGATTTAATCAAGGAACTGTCCTCATTTCTTCAGGCTGGGGGAAAGAAAGTTTGTGAATAAATCATTTTTCACTGCCTTCTCAGCAGGTTTATGCTTTCTGGAAGTCAAGACTCCGGGTAAGCAATCAGTGCTTACATGACTGCAAATTAGTGCTGTTCTTTTCTCCATTTTAAAGAACACTTCTGAACTTTTTTTTTCTTCTTTTATTATCTTCTATTGGAGAATGCAAATTCCACTGCCTTATATACTGCTCCACATGGAGTACATCAGAGCTTTTAAACAGTCAGTGAATGAGATGCATAGAAGGAGAATGCATCATGAAAGATAAGAGAGGTAAAGTTCTTTCTGCAGACACAGAGTCCTTGCTTGCAAATACACTTCGTGCAGAGGTTTAGGTGTCTGGCATCAGTTGTCTTGGTACCATGCACCCCTATGTATATATGGCTCTGAAACTGCTCCCTAGCAGTGCTTGTATTTTTGCTTTTCCTGCTATTTCCTCATAGAGGGAAGGAAAAAATTCAAACAGAAGAAATCTTACTCTTAGACCTGTCTTCTAAGACTGTTGAGATAACCAGCTACAGAAATCAGAACAACAGCTTGAAATAGAACAAAGTCTTCACCTCTCTGCCTGTCTAATCACCAACCAGTGATACCAGCAGAGGTACATAACATGCTGATTGTCGTTGAGCTTTGTGTACTTAGTAATGCAACTGCCTATTTTCTACACTTATTCATCAGTAGGGTTATTTCCCTACTACTGTTTCCCTACAGTGATCTTAAAATGTGGACTGAAGAAAACAGGAGAGAGGTAAGAAATAAGAGAACTGGTGTGAGGATTTGGAATTATGATTTGAATTATAGTATGCTTGGTAGAGAGATTAAATTTCAAAGGGGATTGAGGAGAAAGAACATAGTAAGAGAAGGGTATTTTAGGCTAGTGAGGAGGATATTAGAGGGACTGTGGCGATGGAAGGAGGCTGACTTCAAAGAGCTTTCTAAAGTGGAAAAAAAATTGTGCCATTGTAGAGTATAGGAATTGTGAAGAACTCCAAGAATATGACAAGGACTGACTAACTGAGCTGTTGTAATAAAAAGAAGTAGTTAAAGGGAAAAAATAGCAGAGAAAGTTACAGTGAATAATTTACAGTTGAAGAAACTAGAACGTGTTTAAATAATTTAACATAAAGAGATTCTGGGGTTCACAAAGGCTTTCTGCGCAGAAAATGAAAAAGTCACCTTATGTTAGCTGTAAGTCTGTAATTTTCCCCATTGGTTATCTGTTAGAGTCCGAAAGGAATTCCCCAGCGCCACTGCATGCCATTTTGTTTTTCTGTCTTCTTTTCCTTCCTTTGAGGCATTGATATGTGCTGTATCTTCAGACAGAACATGCCTTGCCTTTAAGAGTGTTGAGCTGTTGTAGGTTCTTGCTCAGGTTCCTGTCCTTAATTCTTGGTCTGAGAAGGAATTCTTATTCTCTGCTTATTGGCAGGGAATTGGCAAGGATTTTCTTTTTAGTTGTATTGTTCTTAATTTGAAGGAATTCCACCCCAATTTCATTAGTATTTCTTCCTCTCATGTAAATGTAACTCATCAGCAAGAATGCATAGCAAGTATCAGCTTAATAATACCATCAAACTATCAGTTGTGCTGCCATATTTACTATTTCTTTTGAAGGATTTTGCAACTCCTAGTAATAGGGACATCTTAAAGATTATAGGTTTTATATGAGCATTGCATTTATATTTGGCAGTATGTATTGTATCCAGAGTGCTCAAAGTCTTTATCAGCATTAACTGGAAAGATCAGTTGAATCATCTTTTGAAAGACTGCTTAAAGTGATGTTAGAAACCAAAACAAACCTCCACACATTATGTTCTTTTAATATGCAAGACCTTGTATATGACAGAATAAGCAGCAGTCTCTGTAAGTTTCAATGACAGAACTATGACTATGCTTGTTGTATTGTTTATAGGTAGGAATTACTTTAAGTATGGATCAGCATGTATTACAATACTGTATGCTGAAAGCTTTTGATCCATAGATCACTAAATGCTGGTATACATTCTCTCTGCTTTGGTTGGATTGTGAAGCTGAAGAAGAGATTGTTTTAAGTATTAAGTAACCTGTCAGTTTTAAAGTTAAAAGTGTTATCTGTCTTCAGTAGCGCACACAGCTGTTGGTCTGCATTGACATAAGCAAAGAATAATCCCTTCCTTGAAGTGCAGATCCTGAAAAGATCCAGAGTGGGAAGCTAGTGCTAAATAAGTAATTTCATACTAGTCATATCCCTAAAAATATTTCCTGTATGTACATTTCTTAGAGGTAATCCATGCTTCTCTTGTAAGTTTACTTAGGTGGACATATTTCAGGCTTTGCAATGTTGCTGTTTCTGATTTTCAGCAAACCTGTGAAGCTTCATACTCTGCCTGAAAGGTCAAATTCCAGAATATTAAAAGTGACGTGATAAAGGTGTAACTTACATTGCTGAAGGTCGTGTCATTTGTAATAAGAAATGTCTGTAAGAAAATGCTAGGTTGATGCTTTTAACAACTGTTTATTTCATATTTTGTATTTGGACAAATATAATAATAAGATAGTCCACAAGCAATTATGCTTGTTAAGCATTTAATAGTCTGTTTCCTTAGTTTTCTGCTCATTGTGCTTATGATAGTGAAGTGGTTTTGGCAATTTGATACTTAAGCCATGAAAATTGTTTGAATTTTGTTTGAAGGTTCTCTTCTTTTGTAGATAATGATAAAGTTAGGCAGCTGTACCTGGAGGGTGTACCTGTAGAGTGTGCTCACAGCTTTATCTGGGACCAGGACATCTGTAAGAGCGTCACTGAAAATAAAATCTCAGAGCAGGTAACTAAGAAGGTGGATTGCCATGGAGAAACTGGCTAATGGTCCAGTGAGTCCATACAGTGAAACTGTTGAAACTTGTGTATATCCAAGAGCAGTAGTTCGCTAATGTCATAATATCCAGCTGCTGTGTTGAAGTCTTTGAAGTTCTTGAAGTTCTGTAGTCTTTGTGTAATGTTCTTGCACAACCACTAGGTCTGATTCAGTTAAAAGAAAGCTTTATCGGGTTGTCTACAGGACTAAATAGTTGTATCTTTATTTATCCGAAGGGTTTGGAATTGGATTTTCCTACATCACCTTGACTCATATGCAGCAGATAAAAGGGATTAAGTGGCACAGAGAGTCTCTGGCCATTTCTCAGTCATAGCCAGGATGATTCTTCTGACAAATGAATCACTGAATTTGGAAGGAAATAAATCCCTCTGGTTCTGAACTGCATCACAGTATGCTTTGGGTGTTCTGAGCAATAACCTGTGATCTGTAGAGAGCTTTAAATATGGTGTTACAGGTTTGAAATCTCCTATCCTGATATTTCCATTGACAATGGAGGAGTAACCCATAAAATGTATGGGTAAAAAGGTGATTTAGTCACAGGAGGTGATACGTTTTCAGCACTATCGTAATCAAATACAGACAATATTTGTATGACAGAAACATCTCCCTTAATTTCTTTATAAAAATTAGTCTTGTGCTCTTTCAAACTGGCTGACGTACTGTAAAAAAAGCAGAGTGCTTACAAAATACTACACTAGTGCATAACAGTTACCACTGTATAAGGCAGTGTTCTTCATGTTGTCATGAAATGAAGTATTTACCTTATGAAACAGCTGATGCAGAAGGGACATATAAAGCAGCAGTCTGATGGTCTTTTTTTTTTTTTTTTATAAATGCCTTATTAATGGGGTACAATGAAATATAACAACTGGTGATTGGCAATGCCTTGGTGCCAGCATGCTTTATGTGAAGCTGTTTGACCAAATGTTCTTTCCATTTCCCTGGATGTAGTTCAGATTTGCTTCACATGCTGACAAACTGCCGGAAAACACCTGTGCAGTTTAGTCTTGTGCACAGATCTGTAAATACCAAGTTGAAATACTTGTTTGTCCTCCTTCATCTGTGCTGTGCGTTTTTGCTCTGAGTTTCAGTACCTGCTCTTCATCAGGTCTATGGAAACAAGAAGGGGAGAAAAAGAGCACTTAACACTTTTTTCTAAAAACTTTGTTATGCCTCGACGAAGGTCAGTTCGAATATGTAGCATATTACTAGTATATTTTTCCTACTTACAAGCTTACCTCCTGTGTCTTGGAAGGGTATATGGAAGAGGGGAAAATGGTTACTAACTTGCAGGAAATGTCTCCTCCTTCTCAGGATTTAAACCATATGAGAGCTCAGTTATTGGTACCTGGATCGCACCTTGATTTGGGTCCTTGTGAATCTAAGATTCCCATACTGTTGGTGCAGCAGCCAGGGAAAATGGCTGGAGAAGATCGACCAGGATGGGGAAGTGGCTGGGATATCTATCTCCCAAAGGGCTGGGGCATGGCTTTCTGGATTCCTTTCGTAAGTGACTTTGCAACTTGCAAGTAAATATGAGAAATTACATAGTTTGCTTCAAAATAATTGACTTCAGAGAGTATGCTTTGCAGTGCATAACCAATTAACAAATCAAAATCCCACTTTAAGAAAGGGTGTATGAACTGGGTGATGACAGAAGCTTGGTAAAATAAACAATAGCTTTCCATATATTTTGTTTGGTAGAACTGTGCCCACATGGCAGTCTAAAGCAGGAAATCAGAGTGGGGACTAAGGAGAGAAGGCTGATGCTATAGCTGTTTGGTTTTGTGTTTCTACAGGCATATGCCTCTAAAGAGAAATTGTTTGGCGCCTGCTGCTAATCTATTTCCAGCTTGGCTATCTCCCCCAATCTATCAACAACTTGATTTGTGAAAGAGCGTGAAACACAAAGTTTGAGTTAAGCCTGAATATGCTCCTTTGATGCTGTTTGGAGCATCCTGCTTTGAATGTTTGGATGGAAGTTTTAATGTCTTTCTGCAGTTAAATGTATGCTTTTAAATGTGCAGAGGAACAATAGCAGTGATACCTATTGTACAGTTAAAAGAAATTGGGCAGTGACTATGTCAAAGTAATATGATGACATACATATGGTGACATGCAAGATCAGAACCTGTGAAATTCTCTTTGGTTTTGTTGATAGTTTTTCAGAATTAAATTTAAAGATCATGACTAACATTTTTGTCGAAATTGGCATCTAGAACTGTGAAAACTATACTTAAGTTTATTTTTTTAAGCTAAAGTGGTAGCCTTTCCATTTTCTAAGGCAGTAGCTTCTGGAGCATTAATGTTTTGTTTCAGTTAGGAGCCTGGAATCTGTGCAAACATTGCTTTTTTTGGTTTTGGTTTTCATAACAGATATACAGAGGTGTACGAGTCGGTGGCTTGCAAGAGGCTTTAAAGCATTCTGAGTATCAAAGAACACCTCACACTCCAAATGATTTCCCAGACTGCCAGGCAGGAATGCAGTTTGCCAAAGAACTAGAAACCAGTCTTCTTGAAAAATTCAAACGGTAATATTAACTTAAAAATTGATTGCAAGAATGAAATAATAGTAACAAAAAAGAACATTACTTAAAATACTCCTTAATTATATGTTGTTGTGTTCATTAAGACCTTATTGAGATCTTTCACTATCATTTTAAATCCTAGTAGTATAAAAAAAAGAAAAGAAACATAGATACATTTAACAGAAAAGCTCTACTAAACAGGGCATATAAATTAACTAAAACCTTCTCTTCCCAGAGATATGCTCAGTTGTAAGGCTATAACAAAGCTGTGTAATGATAAAATAAACAAAGCTGTTTCAGGCTCCCTTATCAGCAAATGAGAGAGGAGACAGGAGAAGGCAAAGGCAGAACATCAAAGTATGTACAAAGTGCTAAACAATAAAGTGAATGAAGAGGTGTATCTCAGTGTCCATTTCTTAAATACCAGGTATTCTGAAGTTTGCCTTCATTTTCCTTTCCACCCCTAACTATTCTATGATTCTATGATTTTCATTGCAATAAATACAGAGCTATTAGTCACAAGTATGGGGTAGCTGGAAGTGTCCTCTGCACCAGCTGGTGTTGGTTCTCCTTCCAGCTAGGTGGGGAAGTAGAAGTTTAGAGGAAAAGGTGATGGTGTCAGTCCCAGGAGATAGAAATATCCAGAGTGGCTGAAAGGATATGGTGGTCAGAAATACAGTGGTGTTGTCTAGAAATATAACTTTAAAATTCTTGTTGCATGAGATTACAGAGGAAAGCACAATTAACTTTCTGTTCTAAGTACTTGGTTTTGAAAACACAAAACATCGTTAGACCAACAGGATAAAGTAGACTGCCTTTTGAAGTTCTAGGGACTGAATAAGAGCCCAGGAAACAAATATTCTTACATACTTAATTTATCATTTAGACGTCCACCTGCAAAAAGGCCAAATTATGTCAAGCTGGGTACTCTGTCCCCTTTCATCATTCCTTGGGGGCAGCTGACAAAGAACTGGGAAGAAAGAATGAAAGCGTCAGGAGAATTTGTGCATCCTTCTTCCCCACACCCTGAGCACTGCACAATTAAAGGGCATAGCTTTTGTGACCCCAAAGCAGAAAAGATGAAAGAAGCTTCCCCTGAGACTGGTGAAGTAGAGGAGACCATGGAAATAACAAGCTCTGAAGGTGCCTTCAGGACAGAGGAAGTTACAGGCACCCATGATGTCGGTGAGAGAGATGAAACTATGGCAAGAAGTGATTTTATTGTTCTCAGGTATGTCAAAATGATGCACACATATGAGGTCGTATTATTTTGTGGGGAATTACTGAACTGGGGAAAAGATGAACTCAGCCTTGATTATTAAGATGAGAGAATTATTTGATCCAAATACAGTGAGGAGATTAAATAGTTTCATTGTGGATCAGAATTGGCAATTGAGTAGAAGTCCTTTTCTGGCTTTTCCCCAGCAAACTTGGTGACCTGATTGAAGTAAATTTCTTAAATTATCTTAAATTTAACACTTGAGTTTAATGTGTTCTTGGAGTTGGCATATTCTGTCTTTCTTCCTGAGGGATGGAGCTTTTAGAAGCTCATGTTTGTGGTTTTAACACTTTGCTAAATCAGCAAGTGCAAATCAGCTTGCATTTGCTTTTTAATACATCATCACAGGTGGTTTTTGCGCTGCTTCGTGAGGTCTATAAAGAGAACAGAATCTCCTGCATTCCAATGCAACGCATGAGGGCAGCAACAGTGTTTGGAAAGTGCCTGAATGCAAGTCTTTCCTTTTTGTTTATTTATCAGGGGAAGAAAACATTGGTAGTTCTGGACTGCATTAATGCCACTAAAGGTTTTAGAGCATTTATGATTTAACAAGTTTTGCGGGTTTTCACAAGTAATGTGTCCTTCTGAAGAAATGCTTTTGCACAGGAATTCCACTCACCTGTGTTTTTATGTGCTAAGAAGGATACAAATACTAGCTTGGAAAGTTACAGGAAGCCCCATGGCTTTTTCTAATCATGCTCTTGCAAATATGTGGGGCACTGTGTTTCTGTTGTACTACTTGTTAATAACTATCCTTGATGTTCTTAAAAATTTGCAATAGGAGTGAAAAAGTACTAATGCAGTTATCAGCCTGGTGCTATCCCACTGCTGGAAAAGATCGGCGAATCCGCCTTGTGTCTCGACTGGGACAGAAGGAAATGACTGAAGATGTCTTTTTGCCAATCTTGATGAGCTATCCAAGGGCTCTCGTGTGGGTCAACTTGTCTCTCTTGAGAAAAGGGAACCCCGAATTGCATGCCATGATTTGCATCCCAACAGAAGACGACTTGCTGCATCTAAGCAAAAACAAACTCTTCTGTGGTCCTCAAGAACCCAAGCATCATGATATATTCAAGCACAAGGTACGGAAATTAAAAGAGGAGAAGAAGAAAAAAAAAGATAACATAAAGGCTCTAGAAGGTGACCCTCCAAGTGTTCCAGAAGAAGAAACAGCTGAGGAGCATGAAGACCTCATTCTTGGTCTTTGGTCAGATGCTCTCCCAGATGTTACTTCCCACTGCTCCAGAACGCTCTTGGGATATGTTACACGAGGGGATTTTTCATTGGCTGCAGGCTGTGGAGAAGCCCTTGGTTTTGTTAGCTTGACAGGGTTAGTTTATATGTTGCACAACCAGCCAGCAGATAAAAAAGGGCTTGTTTTGTTAAGAACTCCAGCATCTTTACAGTACAGATTTGCCAGACTTACTATTGAGGTGTAATTATCATTGCAATGCAGTAGAATGCCAAAAATACCAAAGAACGTCTGTTTTGTCTTTTGTAGCCTTTCTGCTGTGTCTCAAATTTGTGGTGATTCTGAGCCCCAACAATGTCTTGAGGATTATGAAATAATTAAAATCTTTCTAACATTATTAATGAAAACAACTAATGCATAAACAGACTTAGTATTACTTTGATGTCTGCATTGCTAAAGATTTTTAACAGGAACAGATCCATTATCATGATCTTCTTTATCTCTAAAGTGTATTGTTCATTTTCCATCTCAGAGCAGCAGATACTATAACAATACACAGAAAATCATTCTTCTCCTTTTAGAAATCTTCTGTTCAGGTGGATAGGAGCTTTCCAGTGCTCCTTCACTTGTAACTGCATGCAGTCTTGACCAGGGTGTATAGCCAGTGGCTTTTCCCAATTCCTTGTGTCTGAATACATGTGGCTGTAGTGGAACAAAGCTACATAGCGCAGAAAGCAAAAGGGTACTTACTGTGATGGAAAAGCTCTATGCTTAAATAAAATACAAATTAAATATAGCCTGGCTATATAATCTTGAATTATAGCAACTGGCACTCTTAAATAGGAAAGTGTATCAGTCTGTCTAGTCTGAGAGAAAAAAAGCCTGTTCTTGAAAGTTAATGAGCTTTTCAAGTGCAAATTGATAGTGATAGGTCAGCATACATTTTCTCTTAATAAAAGGGAGATAATTTGGTTCCTTTAAAAAACTATTATTTTGTATGGAATGTGCTAGGATTGAAGGCTTCTTAATGTTACCCTATGGTTTATGAATGTTGCTTAAACAGTCAAAAAACTTGTATGCTGGAGTGGTGAGGGAAGGAAGATGTTTGATTTGACTGGGATGGTGTGGGTTGGTTTGATTTGGTTTGGTGTTTTGTTGGAATTTTTTAATGATAGCCATAAGCTTCCAGCCATTCTTGAGTTGTGTAGCTTGAAAACAAGTATACAATAATACCCTGTAGTTTGGTAGCAGCATGATACAAATATATGCCAGTTGGTAAAATTACCCTGAAATGATCATGTACCAATAAAAATGTAATTATTCTTGACTGAGGAGTCTACTGACGAGGCTTGATTTTTTTAAGAAATGAAGTATGAATCAGTTAACAGCATTGTCTTTCTAAGTATCAGTCTACAAATTCATTCCCACATTCACAGTTTTCTTTGAAAAAGGCCTAGGTGAATAGACTAATGTTCGCTGGAGTTGTTTGGTAGAGGAAGGATTTAGAGTTCCTTGCCTGCAATTATTAAAATTTAGGGCCATTGCTGGATTAAATATGGTACACACATGGGGAAGGGGGGAGAACCTCTCTGATCACAAGGGAAGTGTTGAAGTGGGGATGGATTTCTTTTTTTAGTCTCCAGAAGACCGATTTAAGAATGTGCACTGGTGGGACCGAAAGATGCAGCCTCCAGCTGAGCTTGGACTGCAGCTTCAAGAGAAATCGTGCTGAATGGCTCCAGCATCGTTCACCTTCGATGCACCTGGTAAAGCAATCGTTGTCCCAGAAAGGTCCTGAGAGGTATCTGCACGAATGCCGGCAGATGGCCCCAGAGGAAAAAGCTTGGTGCTGCGCTGGTCTGGGATTCACATGCTCAGTGCCGTGTGACTGCTGCAGCCTGTAGATATGTGAGAATAAGGAGCCCCTTAAACATTACAGCCTGGCTGCTCTGATCAAATTCTCTCGTGGTAATAATCCTGGGTTTAATGAACCTTTTGAATTGTGAGCCCAATTGAAATATTTCTCGGATCAGTTTCCATAGCTGTGTTTCATGGAAAGATAGAAGGGGAGGTGATGTTTATATATTGCTTTCTCCCCCTTCGCCTCCCTCATCTTTTTGGTAGATACATATTTTCTTGCCTCACTAGACCTGGCTCCTATGTGGGAAAGAAAGAAGAGAAGCCCCCCACCCAAGCTATCAGTTTTTTCCTTTTCTGCTTGTAGATCTTTTGTTCACTGAATCTTTCCCAGGTTTTTAATTTTTTAAAAAAACATCTGGAGCCTTTTTTCTTTTCCTCCTGTTGGTAATTTCTGCCAGGTTTTCATTTTGACACTTCCTGTTACTTTTCTTTGATTTCCATTCTCTTATTTCTGATTTATGATGCTTGTCTCTGGTGAGCCAATGAACAGAAACTGGAATCTAAGTGCATCCTGTTCTGTATATCTTGTAATATTGTTACACAGTTGTTTTCCTTTAAGTCAATGATTTATGCCTTAAGACTTCACTCTCCTTGTAAAATGCATTGCACGTCTGATAAGCTAAAAATGCTCGAAGCTCTCAGCCAAAGTTTGTCAGAAAAATACTGTGACTTTATGTAGCTGCAAGGAAATTTTTATCTGTGGTTGTGATTTCCAGATTTTGAGCATCTCAAGGGTGACTTAGTCATAAAAACTGTGTCAACACCAGATAATCAAACTGTGGATGATTAAACCTGTTATCTGTGCATCTGCTGGACAGAATGTCTCTGTTCATTATGTTGAATCAGGTGTAGTCTGTAGCACACGTCTGTTCTTGGCCTGTATCTTACTGCAGTTACTATGTTGGTTACTGCCCCAAAGCATCTGGGTCCATTCCTGTGGGCTGATACGTGAGCATTTTGGGAACGCAGGAAGCTCTTGCCCAGTGAAAGAAGCTCTCACAAGCTCTCTGGCTCACATGCTGTTCTCCAGATAATTTTCTCAAAATGGATGCCAGCATGAGCCCATAGCTCTCATTCCTTGCTTGGCAAGAGCTTTTGGATCCTGAAATGAAGCACAGGAGGCAATTCTGGCACTATCTGTAGCACTGTGAGGTTCTTGAATGCTAATGCACTGCTCCTGCAGCTCTTCCTGCAGCTCCCTCAAGCCAGCTGAGTAAGTGCTGTACTTGAGATTCACCTGGTGAAGAATCTTTTCCCATCTCCAACCATCAAACTACTTACATGGTAGTTGCTTGCTACATTAAGACAGATGCAGTGACTAATGGACCTTGCAAGCTGAGAGGCTCATGGCTCTGAGGTAGGCATTCTTTACTATTGCAAAGCCAGAAAGCGAGGTTGCAGAAAAGGATGGTGATTACCCTGTGGAATGAGGTGAGGTGGGACCGTGGCCAGATTGTTGTGTGTTTGTTAAAGGCATTCAGGGCAATCAGTTTGTTTAGCAGCCTGTAAGTAATGGAAGAAGTTACCTGGCAGAAAGGCAGCTGGGGTTGTTGAAACAAATCTGGGAAAAGAATTGGCAGGGTGACAGACTGCTCGATGGAGGTGGAAGCCTTGGGGCATCATGGCACATCCAGACAGAGAGTTGTCAAATGCAGCATGACAGTTTTCTTTCAATACTCTGAATCTGGAAGAACCAAATATGTCAAACCTGATCTATTCACATGTCCATGTGAGGTAGGTAGTAGGAACAGAGCTGAGGGGAGTAGGCTACCAAAAGCAGGTTTCTGAAGCACTAAGGCTGAGAAAAGCAATAGCATTGTTTTGTTTTCCAAAAATACAACATGCAAAAAACCCCCACCCAAAGACCCAAAGTCATAGGATTCCAAATGCTTTTCCCAGAGGCTGACAATCTAAATAGCACCCACAGTTTACCTCTTGCAAATTCAACTCAGCTGTACTAAAATTCTTTGTGAGCATAGGTCTCATCAAATCCTTGCCAGAGCAAGTAAACTTGTACTAAACAATGAGAACTCTGCGCAAGGACAGAGGTGATGGGCTGAAACCATTTTGTGGCAGCTTTGAAAGTCAGAGCCTGCTTGACCCTGGACAAAATAAAGTTAATGAGTTCAAGGTAGTTTGCAAAGTAGGTGGGGTGACAAAAGAACAGAATAGACAAAACACAGCTTTCATTTACTGCATTAGGTCTCTTAAAGAAATACATTTTCTGCTATAGCAGGAAAAATGCCTACACGGAATGATTTTTTCCTTTTATTTTTTTTAGACACTCCAAGATGTGCATAACATGTACCAGCATCAGCTTGGTTGACACATTTCAGCTGTCTTTTCATCACGGGCTTACAGCAGTGCTGCTAATCTGAGAGCCTTGTGCAGCTAAGCCCAATTCTTAAGAAACAGAAATCAAAAAGACATCCAGGACATAGCAAGAGCAAAGCAGAGAATGGAAAAGCAGTCTGAGGGAAGATAGAGGCTCAAATTTCATGATCCAAATATGTGAGGATTCGCTGCAATTTCTAGAAAGAAAGGTGCAATTCAGTATTCGATTTCATCTCAAGAAGATCAAATAAATTGCCAGGATGAGGAAGGCTGTTTGTTTCAGCTCAGTTCTTCTTTCAGCATCCTGTTTCTCATCCCAGAAAATGTTTTATTTTAAAAAGAATACAGTGGTTGTGATGGATGGGAGAGCTCACTCATGTGTAAGCCTGTGCACCCATCAGGGCTCACTGTCACGCATCCCTTCTCTTAATTTCTGGTTATCTTTTTTCACATCGGGTAGTATCAACCCAACTTGGATAGTCAAAATTTGAGATATTTAGGGCTTTATAACTCAAAAAAAGAGTTTAAATGCTACCTCAGAAATAAGCCACCCTCCTCCTCCCTGCTTGAGGCACCCCAGTTGTTTTAACTGTGGCTCTAGTGATGAATTTCATGTGTCTACAGTTGTAATTAATTACAAATACCACACATGTACTTCTGAAAAATCTTACCCAGGTTGTACCAGCTGTCACGCAGGGCAGCCTCGCCCCCAGGTGAAGCCAGTCACTCAGAACGTGTTGTGCTGAGTGAGAAAGAGGGACTGTGCTTGTGACAGCCTGTTACTTTTTCTTAGCGTTCCGGAAAATCCCGAGTACGTGCACAGAGGAGCAACTCGTAAATCTGCAATTACAAGTACACTCTCCACATTGGCAGCTGCTGAGCGCAGTGAGTTTTAATTTCTGATGTCTAAGATGCATGTGGAAATGGTTTTGATAGAGGCTGGCAGGGATTAAAGGGTTAACGATAGATAATTTATTTTCCTGCAAGACAAAATGTCTTACGGGAATCAATTGCATCCAGATTTTCTGAATATTTTTACAATTCAATAATTCTTGTAAATTAGTTGGCGAATATATCAAGGGGGTTCCAAATGAAGTCACAAACCATCTGAAATTGGCTAAGAACTGCAACCAGATTTTTTTTTTTTTCAAAGAGAAGCAGATGAAAAATATCAGCACATCAATAAAATAGTAGTGCAGGGAAAGTCTTAAAAGAGAATTAATTGTAGTTTCCATTAGTCCTTTTAAGACTTTCACTGAGCTACTGTATTTTGAGGTATTAATGTTCATTAATGTTTTGCAAGCGTTAGGGTAAATTATTTTTTAACAACTTAGCTGTAGTTTCCATTGCTGTCTTTAAGAAGTTTTATATGCCTGTAGGTTGCACAACTTCTAACATGACAACCCCAAACCTCCAGGTTTCTGTAAGACCCTAAAGTGTCCCCAAACCTGGTGCTGGGACTGAGGAGGCTTCCAGGGCAGTGCCCAACCCAGGTGCACATGTCCAGGAGCCATTCGCTGAGACAGCACTGGGGTGAGGAAACAGCTTCTCTAGGAATTGCTCCTGGAGCAAGGTGACAGCACCCTCTGTCAAAAGCAGCGGAAGCCCACCATTCCTGTGCTGATGGTGAAGCTCTGGAGTCCTTTAATATTGGTAATGTTGTAGCTTTGGGATTATTTTCTATAGCATATACACTATTGCATATATGCTTTCAGGTATACATGAAAACACATCTAATGAAGAGTTAGATATGAGTCCACAGCATTAGCATGTGTCTCAAGTAGTAGATCTCTTTCAGTAGTTAAAATGCTTGGATTTTAAGAGCTAAGTATTTGGATTTTAAGAGATAAGTTTTTCAAACCCTGTGGGGAGTTTGGGTATGCAGCCCCTGAGCTCTGGTTCTCATTAAGGACCTTTCTGCAAGGTCCTCTGCTGAGTTCTCCCCATGAGTTTGTACTCAGTGACCTCACCATTTGGTGTGGAACAGTTTACTTGTTTTCAACTTTCCTGTTAAAGTGTAGTAGAGACAACCATGCTGATGCAGTGTCTGTGTTTTAAATTCCGTGTTGGTTCTGCTCTGAGTAAATCTTGGCCTTCATTTTGAAATACTGTGTATTTTTCATTCAGATTTCCTTCTGTGGAAGGCCATCAAAAGCTGAAAGACTGCTGTCCCACGGTACAAGAAGGGATGCTGTTAGTCTGGCCAAGCAGCTATCAAAAATAGGCAGGAAATACAACAAAAATTTATTTTTGTCCAAATGTTTTCTACAGACAAGATCCCAGGCTATTAGGTTAACTCCAGGGACTCTAAAGACAATAACTTGAACTAGAAGTCCCAGGACGGTAGCCAGGTTTCATGGGGTCTTCAGGGATGGGAACAAAAAACCTCACCAAAAATAATAACTTCCCTTTCATCACTGAAAACAGTGAACTCCACGTGTCAGCTAGATTTCAGAGTTTATTAAGAAGTAAAAGAGGTGACCTCTTCTATCTGCAAGGTCATTAAATTGATGAGCATTAAAAATTGATTCTTATCCAGATCTGTTTGTAAAATTGATTTGCATACTTTCAAGAATATAAATTAGTCTGTGGGGACCTGGACTTGGAGGAAAAATGTACAAGTTGCAGTATCTGTTTCTTCCTTTTCAGTCCTCAAAATGTTAAGACCACTGAGTATTGAAAAATATGAAAAGCTTCAGCCAACCTCCTGTCTGAAGTTTGAGTCTCCTTCTCAAACAGGAGCTAAACAGGGATTTTGACCTCACAGATAGGATATACTTTCAATCCCATAACATGAAATTACAGAAAACCCTTAAAACTCTGATTGCTATCATTAAAAATTCTTTCCTTTAAGATATCACCTCTCTTCTTTGACAGGCTGCAGTAGGGACCCTACAATTAACTGGTCATTTTCCTGTATGTACTTCCATTTTTTTGTCACGGTAAAGTTTTTTCAAGTGAAAAATACAAGAGGTAAGAATGAAAAGCAATTTTCTCTGAGCCTTTAAACATCAGGTATTTTTTTCCCCAAATAGGCAGCAATATGTGGTACAGAAAACTCTATAGGAGTATGGTTTTCCAATAAATTAAAATATTAATTTAAATAAAAAATACGAGTATCTTTAATAAGTTTTCTGTTTTCACTTCCAAGTTGTGAACTACTCTTAGATAAACTTGCAGGGCACTTCTCTTCCCAAAGTCTCTTTTGGGCACCAGGATACACTCTGAATTGATTCTTTTCCTCTAATGAATAAAACCACCAGTCTCTTATTTCCTGCTACTTAAATTCAAGCTGGATGCTGATGGAAGAAAAACAGTGATTGGCAGAGCTTGGAGAGGGAGCCAGGAGTGCCAGCTCATCCAGCAGAAAAACTCAAGCTCAACAATTCCTGGTCCAAGGAAGCAGACCAAAACTCTCAGTATAACATCCATCATTGATAGAAACAAAAGCTGTTGTGCTTCTCAGTGCGTTCCAACTTAATGAAGGGACAGCAACCAAAAGGAGGAAAAAAAGAGGAACCCCCAACTGTGACGGCACATATGAACAACATCTCTTCACAAGGGAAATAAGTCAGTGAATTAAAATTTATGGCTTCCCAGTAGCATTACATACCCTGGGAACAGTGAATGTTTTGTTTCTTCCCAAAATGACAAGTGTTAAGATCATAAAATCAAACTCAACTGGAGTAGCAAATTGATTCTAGACGATCTAGTTCTTCCAGGCTGTGTCATGCCAAGCGGAGTCAGTGGTTGGTTGCCTAGGGGAGCAAAATATTAGGAATAACACTGTATTTAGGGACTGTTCCTTATGAGCGTGCATCTGAGAGGGGAGGTGTGTTCATATATTACTGTGCTTAGCACAGCAGAAACCCTAGAACTGAGTCAGTCCTGAGCATTGCCTTTCTCGCCAACTTTCCAACAGCAGTGAACTAATAGCGTTTCCAAAGGTTAACATTTCTGTAACTTTGCCAAATGGTGGGGTCATGCCCTGTTTTCTGCTAAGACAATTTACTTCCCTCATTTTTTTTCTCATGACCTTTCCCCCACTCTTTGCCACCATCCATTTTGGCCCATTCCTGTATTGCTACAGAGCTCTAACACATAGCTGAAGTTACCATCAGCTCCACGTTTGTTTTTTCCTGTCTGTGCATGTAAGTGCTGCAGAACTGCTGTAGCTGTAACAAACCTTCCTAAGCCCTAGCAGCTCATTGTGCAACAAGCAAGGTAGCCTCTCGACTTCAGATGTGTGTGAGGTTACTCATGTGTCCAGCGTGTTCAGGGCTTAAATCTGGCTTTAATGGAATATTAATTTGTCAACAATAAGCACATAAGCACATGGAGGCATTGCTGTGGTGTTTACCCTCACAAGTTGGAGGCTCATCCTTCCCCCTTTGTTTCACTGAGGCAATATTGCATTTGTCCTAGAAAAAAAGTGTTCTTAGAAGCATTGACTCTTGGTAAGGAGACCATCAACACTTTAACTTCATGTGCAGTTACCAGATACAGGTGTCTTGCCCTTTGCTCTGGCATCTTTTAATTGTTCTTATTATCCCGGAGATGGGATAGTGATCTGGATGCACCGCTGCTGTTGCCTGATGTTGCATATCTTTTGTGAGTTTTGTCATCATTCGGTGTTGGAGGATATCCAACACATGGTTCGCAGCCTCAGAAACTCTCCCTGCTGGGTCTGAAACTTTTTCTTTACAATTTTTTTCACAAGTATGGTGTTTTAATCTTTCCCCCTTGCATGCTATGTGGTATTCCTGATAGAGCTGATGGGATGTCTCAGCAGCCTGCAAGAGATCAGGGCTTCTCTGCTCCTGTGCCACCTCCTGGCTCAATAATCCATTTAGTAGCATGGAGTGCAGTGAGGACAGATCAGGTATTTACTGAGATGTCACTCTTAGTCAGAAGAAAGTAAGAGACACAAATAGATGATCCCTGTCCAAAGATGTCACTCATCTGTGCAGGTTTCTCTGAAGAGATGGCTGGCGTTTACTGCATCCTTGTGTTGTTTACTGGGCTGTATTATTCCCAGTTCTCAGAGAAATGAGTCTTCAAGACCATAATTCCACTGTGACCATATGCCCTAGTTAGAAGTCCAACTTGTTTGCATTTTTGGAGCACACTGCATTTTTTGTAGCCCAACAGCATCTGCAGGCAGCTCTAGCAGAAGAACTTACATGGTGAGCAGGAGCTGGCCCATAAGCTTTGGTGGATGTTATCCACCAAACAAAGTTACCTCAGGCTGAGGCTTACTTTGTGATCTGCAAGAGCTCACCCCAGGCATGGGAGTTGTCCTTCTCTCCAAACCCTTGGCTTCCTCGGGCCATTGATTTCTGGAGGCAGCAGTCCTGCACAGAAATGCACCAAGTGCAGGTTTAACGGGCGAGTGAGATGGTAACACTCTACCCCATATGCTTGCTAGGTGATTTCTAAATCCTTGTAACTATCAAGTCAACAACAAAAATTTCCTTCAGGACCCAGCCCATAGAGCTGCACTCTATGAATGTATTTCCTTAGCAAATGTCACTGCCTGAGCACTGTGTTTTGCTTTGAAGTCTTGCTTGGAGGGTGAGGAAGGAAAGCAAAAGGCCTGTGTATATTTTTATAATGAGGAGAGGGGTTTTTTCTTCACTTCCTGCTCATGCGGTAATGGCTGAACTTCACTTCCTTTCTTTTTGTGAAGGAAATGTTCCAAAATAAACAAAAGCACTGAGTTGCAAGCACGCACAGTGCTGAGAAACCTGGAACCAGGAGGCGGCAGTTTCCTAAAGTTAGGGAATGAAAGCGAGGTTACAACCAAACCTTTTTACTATGCTGACCTCTGTTCTCACTCTAGATTTTCATATAAACCGTTGCCTAAATAACTTACATGAAGCCAATATGATGAAAAGCAACTGGAGCAGGACGTGTTGGCAGAAAGGGAGTGTTTTGGATATCCCAACAGTGGGGTAGTCCTCAGAAAAATACAAGAGAGGCAGAGGAGCTGTGCAGTAGTGTTGGATGGTTGTCCATAGGTACCAAAGGATGGAGGGACCAAAAGGGAGAAACGAAGAGGCTAAAGGTAGTGGGGTGGGTTAATGGGAAGCCTCGTGAGGAGAGACTGTGAGGTAGCTGGCGGAGGCTGTGCCTCTGAGACCAGGGGAACGTGCCTTTCTGAGATGTGTAGCTGAACAGAAATGAGAGGAAGGAGGTCCCTGCCCATCGCCTTCCAGGACCATCCCAGCTGACCTGCTGATCTCAGTCCTTCCTCTGTGATGCTCACAGTCCAACTACCCCAGGCTGTGCATCAGTTCTTTACTAAGGCCAGCTATTTTTCATCTGCTTTTCAAACTCAGGCTTGGGACTTGTATTTTAGCTTGAAGATAAACATTTTGAAAGCTGTCTTCTTTCTCAAAGAAGGCACAAGTTGTTTTCAATTATCTTAAGAAAGCTTTACTTGGCCAGGCCAATTTGTTCACTGTTTCTCTTGTGTAGTTGGTCTGTTTGTCTTGTAGAGCTGGCCTATAAACCAGCTATTAGGGATTTATTGCTTAACATTATCAAGAAAGTAATCTTTGAGAAAAAATTAAATCACTTCTAACAAGCCTTTTTTTTTTTTTCATTGCAGTTAACTTCATAGAAGCCAAATGATCTCTGCTGCTGACCACCCAAACCTGCTGGAAAGTGCTTGCTCCAAATGAAAATGCTTAGGTTTAGTCATGATTTAGTCCTAAAATGTTTTAAGTGATGATTTGGGCAGGGAAAAGAGAATTCTTCCTGTAGAGGGATGATATGGGAGAAGGAAGACTTCTTTAGTTTTCAGAATGGTATATTTTTGAGTCATCCATGCATGATAAGTGCAGAGACAATTGAGTCCTGCCCTTTGCTAGATTTATGTCTGTTTTACACACACACATGCACGTACTCTCATATAAAGAAAGAAAGTGATGGAGGGAGAGAACAGCAGTGATTATTACACCAACTGGTTTTATTATTGGTTTTGCTGTGCAGACTCTGAACCATGTGGGTGTAGATGGTTGACTTTTTAAGAGACTTAATGAAGGTTACCTTTGGAAATTGTGACATTCATAATGATAAATGTGCTTCTCACTTAGAGGAATCCACTTATCTTAAACAGGCTAGGAGAAAAATTTTCTTTTCTTTTTTTTTCCTTGACAGACTTCTGCATTATCCCTTCTCAGAGCTAATGCCAGTATTTTTCAGATGACTGTAATTTTATTGCTTTCCTACTGACAAAGGGAAATGAGGTATCTTTCTTAAGTGCTCCTCAAAAAGAATAGAAAAGCAAGACCATTGTAAGTACCAAAAGCAGACTTCTCATTATTTGCATCTTATTACTATTTAAAAGGAAATTTGATGGGTGAGGGATACTGATTCTAGTCAGACTGTTCTTTTATGTCTCATATCTGAGGCACCTCCCATTCACTGAGAAAATGTTTTGAGGCTCTTAAAAGCTGCTTCTCAAACCAGAAAATGAAAGAAACCCATTAGAACACCTGGGTCTTTTGAGGGGTCTGTACGTTTACTGTCTGTATCTTCTGGAGCCCACCCACCCTTCTTCCTTGGGATGCTTTTACACTTGTGACTGCTGACACAACTTTCCTTAAAACCGGTACTCGCTCTCAGTTCTCGCATGTTTTGATCATCACTGACATCAGCTAGAGCATACAAGGTGTTGAATGTATAACCCCTGACTTATACTCTAGCTCATGGGAATACTGGGAGATCTTACATCTCAGGCTTTCCACACATGCTTGCAAACCAGCATGGCTTATATTTGCACTGGGGTTTAAACATTTTGTTTGCTGTGACAACATTTAGAGTGCTATTTTCTATTTCACTGTAAGTTAGAGCTGTAAATAACAGTGGAGAGGTCTAACTACCCCCTGCTCTCCAAGCAATACTTCATGAGCTCAGAACTGTTAGAGAGCAATGCAGTTCTGCTCTCAGATGTTTTTGTGTCTGTGGGAGATTATTTCTAAACCTGTGCTCTGGGGACCACTCGTGGTCTCAGAGACTTCAGAGAATGGTTTGTGAGATCACTCTAAAACAAAGCAACTCCCCTCACTATCTCTCCCATCCCAAAAGTGCCCAAACCCCCACACACATCACAACCTTCAAGGAGAGGCCTAATTTTTACTTGATTATTCATGAAGACCACTGCATGAAGACTGCTCAAGCAGCCTGCAGCCTAGTCCTCCAAAACCTCAGGGATCACTGGATTAAAAATCATGGACAAACACTTCTTTGGAGAAGTATGTCCATTATGTTATTTATTTGGAAGACACAAAATATCTGCCTCAGGCATTGTCTGTACTTTGTAGAGTCAATGACAGACTGCTGCATCAGACTTCCATCATCCATCAGGATCAGCGTACTAGGTCCAACAGTGCTAGCAATAAAACCCAGCAGTTTTATGTTATCTTACTCCACTCCTTTCACCTCCTGGCCACCACCTCAGATGCTGCATTGGCCCTTACTACCCTTACTACCACTGTTGCAGTAGTCTGGGTTGGCTTTTCCAATATAAATATTGCTCCTGAAATATCTCCACTATTGCATAGCCTCATCTCAGATGCAAACCTTTTCCCTTCCTCACAGCTCCTTTACACAGAAAAGACATTCTTTTTGCTGTGCACAGCTTACATTGCAGCTTTATATCTGCAGGAAGCCAAGATTAATGTAGCAACTACATCAAGTTGTGGAGTGTAAGACAAGGAGAAACCTCCACATCAGAGGCTCCTGCGCTATTGCAAACAAATCATACATTTTGCATGCTCCATCTTAAGATTGGTTGGGTTTCTTGCTCCCACTGTTTCTACAAGCTTGTTGGAGCCTTGTTCCAGAGCTTGCTTCTACCAGAGCTTGCTGGAAACTTTGTAATTCAGAAACATTTTTATGGTACATGTAAATCTATTTATTCATGTGTTCATGTTGCCTTTTATCTTAGTGAATTACCTGTACTGCAGTCACATCCAGGGGTCCTACCCAGATGCTGCTGAGCATCCGACAAAAGCTCCTTATGGAGCTGACCCAAAAGGATTCAGGACAAGACTCTGAGCAGAAGATGCCAAACACAAATGTGTGCAGAGGAGTCAAACTGGTATCCTGACTGCTGACAGCCCTAGTGCCTCTTCCATCACAGGGAACATAGAAATACCTTAGAGTACTGCTGTGAAAGACAGGTTGAGGTAATGGGGAGTCACAGGCGTGGTTGCTCCAGAGAGAAGGAGGCCAAGTTTGTTGCTATATCTTATTCAGCTGAAGTAAATTCTTTACAGAAAGGAACCAAATCACTGCCACACTCATGAGCACACAGGAATTCAGTATTGTCTCTTGCCTGCACTGGGACATGGTCTGTTGTAAATGTGGGCTCAAGGCAAGGGCCTGAACGCCTGCCAGTTACCCCAGCAGTTTGGTTGTTAATTATTAAGGAGGCAAAGGAAAGCACAGGGACTCTGGTATCTGCTGTGGCTTCTGCAATTTAGGAGCACCAACATTTGCTGAAATAGAGTTAGGGCTGTTTCTGTCAGTTTTTAGCACAATTGTATTCTTGTAGGTTGGTGTTGAGATCGTCTTAACCAGTGCTTTACTGCAATGCGTGTTGCACATTTTACCCTGTTTCATACAGCCCCAGCTGAAGCCTAGCCCTGCCCATGGCTTGGTATGTCTAAAGCCATCATTTAGCATAACAAAACAAGTTAACATAGGCTTGCATTTTGGCCAGCCCGACATGATACCTTTTTAATCTATGATTTTGTTTCAGCCAGTGGTTAAGGACATGATTAAAGCTGTGATTTGATTTTACACTAGAAGACTTATTTATGCATACTAAATAAGTACTTTTTCCAGTTCTAATGATGTTTACTGCATGTTACACAACTTCAGTCTCTAAGAAAGAAACAAAAAAAGGTACGCTCTGAGTACTGAGTGGCACAGCACATTGCACATTAACATACCCATGATTGAGCTGGTACCAGTGAGATTCTAATCTATGCCGCGGAAGTACACTGTTAACCAGACATACCCACAAACACTTCTTCCTCTACTTAACATTATTTCAACAAGACAGATATCCTGGTCTCAGGCGCAGCTGTCAGCACCGCTTTGTTCTCTGCTGCGAGATCGCATTTTGAGCTGATCCTAAAATTCTGCCAAATTTCTACCATCTGACCTGAAATTTTTCATATAAGGTGTTTACCTCAGAGTGCCGCTAATGGTTATTTATGATCAGTTGGTTTAACAATATAGTGTGACCTCTTCAGAGAAAAATGTAGTAAAAAGCAGTGTTTAGTAGGTAGTTGTGTTTATTTCTTAACAAAACAACAGCACTGATTTTCTTTTTTCTTTAATGTAGGAGGAAAGAGGCATCCCAAATGAAGACTTCGCTGACTGCAGCTGAAGAGCAAGGGAGTGCAATAAACAGGAAAGTACGAGTCTATTTATCTCTGGCACAGCCTGACTTTTTCTAGTCTGGATGGAAAAGAAGACGAAAGTCCACTTGAGTGAACAACAAATGGCATCAGAACAAATGCAGCAAAACGGAATGCCAAGATTGTCATCCTCCATCAGCCAGTTGGATGGGTTTCCTCCTCAGAGAAGCGTTGGGGAGGCTCGAGGCGGGACCTCGTGCAGGAAGCAGGTGGTTTGCTTTACCAAGGGCCATGTGTAATGGCCAGAGAGCTGCACTGTGCACCAGGCCAAGCTACAGCAGATGGGCTGCAGTTCGCTCCACTCAAGGATATTTTTCATGTTATGTGTGGAAAAGAGCAGTAACCCTTGTTTATTATATGAGGCCTTGTAGGACTTTGCTTGGAAAAAAGCCATTTCTGAGATAAAAAAAAAAGCCATTAAAAATGTGAGTCACTGCAATCACATTCAAAGCTCTCCAGCTCCAGCACAACCTTTTATTTGCGAAGACTTCACCAGGAAAAGCAGCTTTCTTTTTCTTTTTAAGAAGAGTTCCACCACAAATTGCCTCAGGCTAATCGAGGTGACATTACTGGTCTGTTCATTTGAAATTATGAAGAAAAACCACCCCAAACACCTCAAAGCACTGAATTCAAATGATTCACAGTGCATGGGTACCAGCAAAATAGCTGTGCCTGCTCTGTGGTGTAGCACTGGACCTTGGGCTGTAAATGCACCACAGTGTTCTCTCCAGCACAAATGCATTTCAAAACTTAGATCCCCAAAAGGAGTGGGGGAGATTCATTCTTTATGCAGGGAGAAGAAGCAGGACCCTAGGGGAACCTTGGGCATCTCAGAGTGGGGACATCCACAGCACAGGCTAATCACCTGAGTGAGCCAAAGAGGCCGGAGCTGCGCACACATCAGCTGTTCTTTGAGGTTTGGGTGGCCCATTTAGTATTACCAGGTGCTTGCATCCTCTTGGAAGGGGGATGCCCAAACTGCTGCTTTCAAAGCACATCCTTGCCATGAGGCTGGGAGCAGCAAGGGGCAGAGGGCAGCCTTTCTGCTTTATATGATAAATATCAGCATCTTTTCTCTCTAGTGCACCATCACCATTTTTGCGGAGAGACTAACTGGCCTGGGCAGGGTCTCCACACATCCAGGCACACCTCCCAGTGCCCATTTATTTACAACATCTTAAACTGTCACTGAATGAATCACCCTTCTCTCAAATTCAGGCTGAGCTCTCAAATCTCTCAGGCACCAGAGAAAGTGCAGCTTTTGGTTAATACCACTACCAGGTGCCGCCATGTCTGTGCCAGCCCCTGGGACAGAGGGTTTTGGGGTCTCCTGCTGTGCTGGGCCTCCCAGGGACTTCTGAGCAGGATAGAGGTCCTACTTTCTGGGCTATCTTGAGTAGAGGTCCTACTCTTTGGACTGCCACTGAACTCAGCAATGAGTCAGAAGTCAAATTGCTGAAAATAATCAAGGTTGTTGTATCTCTGGTCATGCAAAACAGCACTGCTAAATTACAGTGTCAGAACAGAAAGTGTAGGCACCTCCCTGGAGAGGTGTCAGGGCTGCAGCTATGGGGAGGGGGAAACCGGGCATCCAATCACAGCGTGTTGGGTCTGTTCTGGTTCTGTGCTACTTCTTCAGTGCTGCAAGGATCTGAGTTTTACTTTGTGTTTGACCAATTGCAGGCAACATAAAAATGGAGAGAGAGCAGAAAACAACCATAGAAAATAACTTAAGGGCTGATAGAAGCGTCTGATTGTGAGCAACTGAAAAGGTCCATCTGTTTGGCTTAAGGAAAAGCCCAAGTCATCTTACTGTATTTTACTAGAGGGACTTACGAAGTGCTTTAAATCACTGGCAAAAGACGAATAGCTGCAAGTTAAATCCAAACAAGTTAAAATAGACATAAGGCAGTTGAGAAGCAAACAATGAGTCATTGCTAGTACAAATTACTAACGGCATTGGTGGATCCTCTACTTTGACTAGTAAGAGAGGACGGGGTCCCTTCTTCTGTAGATGGGCCAAAGGGTTCACACAGAAGCACTTGGAGGAGGTTGCCTGACTGGAGCTGTGCAGAAAGCCAGGCCAGATGACATAGAGCTGCCTTCTCATATCAGCAATCTGCTGTTATCCACACTGCTGCATCAAATCCCGCAGTACATCCACGCACCCAGCACCTAGTCAGTATTGTCAGGATGTGCCTATTAGTTAACTGTTAAGTACTGTCTGGAAAAAACAAACACATGGGTAACTGTGATGCTTAGTAATGGTAAATCATATTCCTCAGATCCTTTCCCTTGCAAAACACAGAACAGCTGTTCTTGGAAAACTGAATAGAATCTTCAGTACTTTGTTGTTATACTCTACTGACAAACGATGTGTTATCAGCAGTAACCTTCCGTGATGGGCAAGAACTGCCTATTTAGGGGCCTCTGTGCCATTCAAGCTTTTGCTCTTACCCTTGGCTGAGGGCATTATAGTGCACTAGACACATAAAGCTCCGGCCTCGTGCACATGCTATTGAAACTTGAGAAAAACATTTAACATTCTTTTTTTCAAACGGAGAGAAAAGTCCTGATCTTGTGTTCATGCTGCTCTGGATTGATGCCCACCAGCTATCAAACAGAAGACAAATGACAGTGCTGTTCTTTCAACCAGTTTAATGGTTCTGGCAAAAGACCTGGCAGTAGACTCCAGAGATTTCATCTAGGCAAGGCGATGCCTATTCCAAGAGTGGAAATCTCCAAGTGGAGAGCTGGCAAGTGTGTGTTTGTGCTGGAAGCTTAAATCAATCATTTCTATTTTTCCCAATGTGATCTAGCAAAGTACAGAAATTGGCTCCTTCATCAATGGCCACAGGCCACTTTTCATGCTTAAGTTATTAGTGCCATGGGCTACAGTGATACATTGACTTCATGTAAAACAGTCAGTGTTGGAATCACCTGTTTAATCATTCCTCTGCAGTAGCTCTACTTTGAAAACTGTCAACAAATGCCCTGTTGACACTGTGAACAAGGAGTTCAGGAGACCACTGTAGGGTAGTGGTCCCCTGGAGTCATTCCTCTGTGCTCATGCAGAACTCGCCTGCCACCACAATATCTTTGTGATTCTGCTGCCAAACACAATTTCCCTCATCGTTACCTTGTGAACTGGCACAAATTCCCCTGGCACCAATGCCTGAGTCCACGAGCAATCAAAGTGCTACTGCAGAGTTACACTATTTATGCTATACGCTTTCTCCCTCAAAGGCTTGGACAAAATTTAGGGGCCTAACTGTGAAACTGAGATTTAGATTAAATAAGAAACTTACTCAGCAGCCACCCAACTATTTAGGATCTGATCTGCTGTGCCTGGAAGTTCCTAAGGTGCCAATAATTCCACATCTGTGGATACCTAAAACTGCCCTTCCTTGCTCTGGTGGGAACCTCAAAGTAAAGGGAACATAATCTAAGACTGTAAGTTTGCACAACTTCCTTGTAGGGCAATACTCTATAAGCACTTTCCATGTCATGGGCATGTCCTGGCAGCGCTGTACCTTCTTATAAGGATAAGCCTGTGGTGTGTACCCACTACACAGTCTGATTTCCCCACAGGGAGGACCTGACAAGAGCCCTGCATGGGAGACAGTACATGCCATAGAGGCATTGGCAGGATGCTCAAGGTGTCCTGTGTAGTATGTTTCAAAAATAAGTTTATGTGCAGCCTAAGGGGCCATATCAGCTACAAGTGCACTGAAGAGATATAACACATAGAAGCACAAGGATCCTTTCTAAAGGGAAATGACTGGTCATGGTTTATATGTAGTGATGCATACGCCAGTGCTGCCTCGTTGTATAACTCAATGGTTACTTCAGCCAGAGTGCTTGGAAGGTGCTTCTACATATCTCCCATTTGCCAGGGGAATGTCTTATTTCCTCTTTTCTTCCCTAGGAAGAGAACAGTCATTCTTCACTTGCAAATCAGTAAAAAAAAGCAACAAAACAACAAAATTCTCTGACAAACTAAAACCATGTGCAAAAATATATGGGACTTGAAGCAACCTGGTCTAGTGGAAGGTGTAGTGATATCCATGGCAGGGGGGTTGGAACCAGATGATCTTCAAGATTCTTTTCAACTCAAACCATTCTATGATTCTATGAATACATGGAATCACTATTTATTCACTGATGTCCCTAATTCTAACCCAGAATCCAGAAACATTACAAAGGGTTTCTCGACGTGCTGAGAATTCAGAGCACTAAACATTTCTCTGTCTTCTGCTTGCAGCGGCCTCAGGTTGTAAATCTTCCAGCTTGGCCCTCCAATAATAATTGCGGTAATTTGTCTCTGTCTGCTTTGGGTAGCTGCTAGCATAGCCCAGCTGACTTCTCCAGAAGGAATGAAAAACAAATTTGAAAGAGAAAAAGGCCAAGCCTCAGAGAACAGTAACAAGGGAGCAAACTGAAAGAAAGTTCAGTCTAATCATCTGTGCCCCAGTGCTATCAGAGGCAGCTGAAGTGAGTCACAGAAAGTCACAGTCCATGCAGGACCTTACGAACGGACAAAAGGGGATGAGACTTTTATCAGCACTCACCCATTCAAGCAACTTGCCAGGTTCATGAGACTACAGCTTCAAAGCACAGAAGCTCAATGTCCAACCTCTCTCCTTTGTTTCTAGGTTGTCAGTGCCCTTCTTGCACGCAAAACATGAAGCCTCCAAAAGCTGGGCTGTCATGAGGAGCAGGCAATAAGCCTACCAAGTGAATGCCGGGCCTCTAACATGGGCGGAACTACAAGTCCAAAATGCATTTATTTTTTGCCAGCTGAAACCATTTGGTTTCAGCATCCTGATATTTTATGCCAAAAATTAAATGGTCTCTCTCTACTCCAGAGCTCCCATTTCCAGGCCCATAGCCAGCTAATACTTCATCTCTTACTGCAGTGTGACCAGCAGTGGAACAAGCACTAAATGAGTCCTGCTGGTTCTGGTCTGTCAGAATCCCAAGCTGGAGCCTGGGGGACCACATGAGCCACTGCCTGGCCACCACGCCTTCCGTGGTTTGATTTCCTCACATCCCGTGGAGCATCTGCTCAAGTTCAGCCTGCAGGTGCAAGTTTTGCAGTTTATATCTGGCCCACATTTTTGATGTCAGGAAAAACATTGCAAGAAAATAACTCATTATTAAAGAGAGTGGCTCCAGAGACTCTTTTGTATTCCAGTGAAAAGGCTTTTCTTTTACCAGGCATTTGTCTGTGGTGTTTGCAACTTAAATATACACGAAGCTGAAAATTACATTGATTAGAAACTGATTCTTGAAACAAATCATATTCTTTTCTTGGCAGACAGTAATGAATTCTCATCACTGAGTTTTTTCTGATCTTGGAATACATTAATTAGCTGGAACGTGCTCACATATCAAAAATCATGTCAAATCACAACTTTTAATTGCACATAATTCCTACCAGTGTTTTGCATCATAAATTCATTTTAATTACATTCAGGTTTAAAGAAAACATTTTAACCCTTGTAATTTTTGTGCAGTCCCATAGGAAGAAAAACCCCCTTTTGTTCCAGAAGAAAAACAGTAGTTTAAAATAAGCAATAACTTTTGCCACAGGTTTTTGCATTTGATTTCTTGCTTTAAAGAGAAAATCCACACCTGGTAACCCTTATTGCCTCCTCCAAACCTCCTGAGTCACGGAAACAGATTTCAGAAAGATGCCCAAGGCCAGTAATTTAAAAAAAAAAGAAACAAACCCAAATCCTTTCAACCTATTTGTTTCCCAGGTCACAGAATGAAAAGCTGTAGGCCTCGTATTTCCATCTTTAGCACAAGCTCTCACTTGAGACTTAGAAAACAGCTTAAATTTGACTTGCAAAAGAAAGATAGAGGCATGCCCCTACTCCATGGAGAGAGCATATGAAGAGAATGTGCTTTTTTTACTTTAAGCTTTAGAAACTTGAACTCAAGCTGTAAGAGGGAAAAGGAAGGCCACAGCCAGGCAGCTGGTACAAGTAAGGTGCAGACACAGAGTCTTGTCCTGTGCCAGCTGGAAAAGATCCACATTGGAAAGCAGCTTCACAAGCCTCCCTGCTCCTGGGACATTGCTGTATAGGAAAAACTGCAGCTCTGTGTGTGCTTTGCGGGGTTTGAAGTGAAACTGTCATATGGATCTTCAGCTGTATGTGTTTTTTAACTGAAATAATTATTTGGGGAAAAAAAGGAGACCTCATTGCATCATATCCCACTGAAACGAAATACAGCCTATGGATCCTATCCATTACTGCTGATTAACTCAACCCCAAACTAAGTACCTTGTCCAAGATGCAAATGCTTTTCAAGAGCTCTTTCACTTGTTTCTGCAGAGGGGGTGTCAGACCCACACTGTGCCAGCTATGGTAGAGCAGTGCTACAAGGCAGGGGTAAGTGGATCCATGATGAATGCCCAGAAGCAGCCTTCTTGCCAGGAGGCTGGGAATGAGCGACACAGAGACACCACAAACCCAAACACAGAACAATATGGGCACGGTTCCCACCACTGCTGGCTCTTCAGATCAGTGTTCAGAGACATTACCATTAAATTACCATTCCTCAATAGAGGAAAAACTGTACTGTTACTGTGACTCTTTGTGATCCTGGTTTTTACAGCCTTTCCTCATGCAGCATTACCAGTGGTTTAGGAGTTGTCCTACTTTTCTTTTTTAGGAATATTTTCCCAGGACACAACAATGGAAGGAACCTGGCTATCCCATTCCCTCTGGAAAACTTCACACTTTCTCCACTAAAACCTTGTTTTCCTGAAAACAGAAGCTAAACCTCAGGCTAAGCTACCAGCAGATAGTATAGCCCAGCCTAGCACGGGACTCTTCTGGGAGGATGTAAAATGTCAAGCATGGTTCCTTAGCTCTGCCTTGACTGAGAACCTCAAATGTGTGCATGTGCCGATGTTTAAGGCAAATGCTCTCTTCTTTTTCTCGCCTCATGCAAGTGTCTATTTCCTTGGAAGATAAAAGAATCAATCTGATGGCAGAAGATAATCAGGATTTTTCCTCTACATGTGAAATAAAGTACTTTGTATGTACATATTTGTGTCCACTGTATAAATGTCCACATCTTTGACTCCTGAACAGGAAGGATCGGATTTTTTAAGGTATTAAGCATATAGCAGAATACTTCGAGGTCACTTAAGAAATTTCATCTCATTTCCCACCTTTATCTTTAAGCATCTATAAAGATCTGTGAGGTTTCAAAAGAGAACTTTTATAATCCTGTTCTGTGCCTCTTTGCATTTCAAGGAAATTAAGACTCCAAAAAGATCCTCAAAAAGCACAGATACTAGAAGAATGCTCTGTTTCATTAATGGTTATTTAGTTCTTCTTAAGGCTTCCTTTATCTTCAGAACACATTTGGGACAACCATGAGATACATTCCGTGAGATTCAATAGTACTATGACTCACTGACATACAGGAGTTCAACACACACTTGAATACGTCCAACAAAAAGGTGCTGCAGAGCCTTGTTCCAGTGGCATTTCTCCTATTAACTGTGCTTTCTTCTTTCAGCCTTGATTTTTCACCAAGTCGTCTTCATTATTCAAAGTGCCATAGTATAAGCTGTGAGAATCTGGTTGTATTTTGCCTGTCAAATTTTGTCCTAAGGAAATAGGGGGAGGGAAGGGAAAAACAACAACTCTGTGAAGAATTTCAAGAAAACAAATCCCCCACCAATCCATCATTTAAACATTCTTTGCTCCAGTAATCACTGTTTGTATGTGACTGGTTGTAACAATAGCTTGGAAAAACTCTGGAAAATTCTTTGAAAAATCTGTTGGGAACAGGAATAAAAATTAAGGAAACAGTATATTTATTGAATATGACTAGAGCACATTTGTGACTCAACTCTCCTAAGTCATCCATTATCTGATATCTTACTTTTAACAGAGACAGAAAAAAAAAGCCCTGCTTACCAGGAATATGTCCACAGTCAATAAAAGGAACTTGTAAATGCTCCTCTTTTTTATTTCTTGCAATTACAAATACACCAAGGAAAGACAGGAGACACCTGCAAAATAATAGTGGCACAGTATCATTAGAAACAGTTCACTGCATCTGAGATGAGAATTTCTTTCCATATTTCTTTTTCAAGGACTTCTCAAATCCAAGCTGCTCAGTTTATAAAGAGACTTTTCTCCTGGCAGCTCTATATACTCATCTTGGTCTTCCTCTCAGTCTTGTTGTTGTCTCCTGAAGCTTTATTATCAGTTCCAAAGGTTCCACAAGCAAAATCACACTTTCAGCAATATATACCTAACCAAATGCCTGTGTGAGACCACAGTATTTGAATCCCCAAGCAAATCTTCACAGAGCATCTAATCTAGCATTCTAGCATTTACAATTTCATTAACAACTCAGTCTAGCTACAGACAATCAACATCTCTGTTGTTTTTCTTGTTTAACTGTGTGTCTCAGGGGAAAGCCAGAAGCAGTGAAAAACTGCTATGCTTGGATAAATCTTCTATCCGCTCTGTGCTGGACGCACAACCACTAATTCCTGCCCGCCAAATACATGGGTTGAATTTGCTCATCTCCGTATTTTGGTCACTTTTCCTGCAGTCAGACAAGGTAGCAATTGTGTGCACCTACTCCAGTCCAGCTGCAGAGGACAAAGACATCTGTAGCTGCCAGCCCCATTTATTTGGCATCACTGTGGCAAGAAGACACCTCCATCAGTTCTGGGAGATGCTTTTAACCATCTCACACCATTGTCAAGCACTTAACTGTCACCTGTCCCACCAGGGACAGTTGTTGTGGCGCTGGTAGCCAGCAGGTGGTTTCTGCTCTCACAACACCTAGGTCCTTCTTCAAACATTTACTGTTAACAGCTTCTTAGTATGCTTTGAACTTTTCTGCAGGCATTCTGTGTCTTTCTCTGCACAGGTAGATGGGGGGAGAGAGATTATAGCGCAGCCTCAGAGGCAAGCAGCTCATGTAATTGCCCATGCCTAGTGGCAGCAAAGACCAGCTGGACACACAAATGGAAGGTAACATGGGAGGAGATTTCTCTCAGTTGTAAAAGCACCCCCTATAACATGCTCTTTGGTGGAGAACACTGATTTCTCCTTCTTGCTAGAAGAACACATGCTGCTGGTTTTTCATTCTATCATGAGATTAGTAGTTCATAAGTGTCTCACATTTTTACATATTTGGCTTCAAAACCAGGCCTCCAAACTCCCAAAGCACAGACATCAATCTTTCCTTTAATGTTTTTTTATCCCACTATAATGGCTATTCCATACAACTTTAATAACAAGACAGGTTTCTTCTTACTGAGAAAAGAAGGGATTCCACAAGGCAATACTGTTTCAGTGCAAACATTAGTGCAGATTTTAGGCTGATACACTTACCCGAACAGAAACATGAACAGGCTCAGCAAAGCTGCACTTTGGAATTCCCGATAAAATATGACCCCTGGAATGTGACAGAAACAAGAATTGCAGATTTTGAGTGGCTTCCAAGTGATATGAATTACAGCTGGGAGGGTCAGGAGCATTGTCATGCTCAAACGGAGCAAAAGAAGTTCCAAATAAGGTATTAATACACATTGTGATGGGCTCACTTTTTGTGCCCGTATTCCATTAACTAGGCTTTGTCAAGATACTGCATGGGACTGAAGAAGATTAAATCTATCAGGTTGAAGCATCTACTGTGTTAGTTAACTGCACAGATGCAGGTATTTTTTTGCATTGTCAGCAACAGTTTTTATGCAGGTCAAACTCAAGGTCTTATTCACAAGCAGAGTCATACTAATATAGCTAACAGGTTCCTCGTGGATTTAGTTAAGCCACTCCAGCATACCATGTGGACATCTTAACTCCAATTGGGAACAGGTTTTCGGTAACTAGCTGTGTCCCTGAAGTTTACACCAAGTTAAGGGCTCCAGCAGCCAAGTTTGCCAAGTCTTTCTGGCTAAAGGGAACACTAGGTCTTTCTGTCACCTCTCTTCCAGGAATTAGCACCTCTGCAGTGGAGGTGACAGAACCAGATGTGTATCTGGATCTCAGCTGCCCCGATTCACAGCCAAGTATATTAGCTTTAAAACACTGATGAGCATATTTCTGCTTAGAAACACCAAAGTGTGAACCAGCACAGCTGAAGTGTGACTGTATCTTCAAAGGCTGTAACTGGGGATGGGGTGTCATGAGAGAGGTAACTTCTACAATCACCCCAGTAAGATTCAGCAAAGGTTGTTCTTCTAAGCCCTGCACTAGTTTAACTAGCCTGGTGCAAATGCATATGTATCCAGTCTCAAAGCTATTAAGCCATTCCTGAATAGGTACTTGATCTTTTAAGGAGGCACAAGGCCAAATTCCCCATATGGTCACAAGAAAGCAACCCCTTTTTGGCACATGTCTCAGTCACAAAGCGTAGGTCTCTTCTAACACAGGTGCTGAGGCAATCTGTGCATGAAGCTAACTCCCCTTCTCATTAATGGCAGCTCTGCACAGCTCTGCATGAGAAACTCCTGCACAGCAATGACAGGAAAGCCCCAAGTGTGTGTTAAAATGAGTCATAAATGTTCTAACAACATGATCATTTTGGCTCACTGCTGATACAGCATCTTAGTCGTCCTCCTTGCTCATGTTCTTGCGCTGCGCACCATTTCCAAGATTTGCAGTCCCTCTATAACAACGTTGAGTTCAAAGTTCTCACCCAGAATAAAATGTTAAATGCTCAAAAAGTCTTTGGGGTAATTTTATTTCCTTCACTTAACCTAGAATTCCACCTTCTGAAATTGAATATACACTAACTACTATGAAACACAGCTGGTTGTCATTTGAGTAGTTTGCCAGGCTGTCAAAATTACTCTACCAGTTCGGATGCAGAGAGGCTGGTGTGCACATGATAAATGCGTTTACTGGATGTCAAGATGAGGCTAGGATAAATGCAGGTATTTCTAGTAAGCCAGCAAGGCACAGTAAACCATACATATCAATTCTGGAAATGCTAGAATTTGATTGTCTTTATTTTGCTCCAAAAGTTGTAAACTTACCCATTTTTCAGAACTTAAACACCTGTCAAATAGGAAAAACTTCTTTTTGTGAAGTCAAACATGACTGGTTTGTGTTCCTCTTCACAGGCCGTAACTTAAAAACCTGATGTTTAGAAAATCATTCTAGAGAGGCAAAAGGCCAGAAACAAACCTGAAATGATGGCACTGGTGGTGAAGAAAGCAAAATTAATGGGCATAACTGCTGTTGCTTCATACAGATGCATTGCTTGATTCAAGAACCTGGAAGACAAGTGTTACTGTATCTCATGCCTACAGGAGGTTCATTGCACTTTAAGTCAGGTTAAGCCACTTTGTCAGTTTAACAAAAAGTGTGACTATTTCTCTTACCACAATAGCAAGTAGCCCCAGACAGATGCATACGTGTGTTGAATTTGCCTTTTGGTTTTGACTCTGCAGAGTACAAACAAATAGGCAAAAGCAAGAAGGCTAGCATGGATTCTTCTGGACTTAGGCTATCATTGGATAGTCCTTTGAAGCACTGTTGGAAAAATTTTGTCTGTCACAGATAAGGGAGGAATGCTAGGGTATTACTGCTTATAGTTTGCACTGGTTCTTGGAAGCAGTGCTGCCTGCGAGCAGCCAGGGACAAGTTGCTCTAATTTAAGCAGGCTGTGTAAGGATATATTTCCAGCACGGACATGAACACACAAGTTCTTATAGGAACTCTTTCACTTTGCAGAAGTCCACATTGCTTCTACTGCTTAATCCAACTTGACTAAAATGCCTATTTGTATGCGTATCCATGCAATCATACCCCAGGCACTCTGTCCTGATGGGAAAGTCCAGAAAGGTGGCTCCTTGTTCCTTGGGTTGGAAACTGGTGTGCTTCTCAGAAAGGCAACACAAACCCTCACCAGAATCCCAAGTAACAGTGTGCAGGACCACAGGAGCATACACTGCATACATGAATACACTGGCCATGGAGCAGCCTGCACAGGCAGCTTCAGTGGATGAAAAAGGCAAAACAATTAACCCACTTGTGTGGAGACCACAGCTATCAACATTTACCCATAGGGTGATGAATCATGAGTGTGAGCTCTTGGGTGCACCGGCAGATACTCTGTTATGTGAATAGTGCATTTCAGACCAAAAGAGAAAAATCAGGAGGCTGTAGAGTGTATTCAAAACCTATAAAAAGAACCACACTTAAATGTTTCACTGGTACAATATATGTCCACAGTAAAAATCCAAGCTTGGATCTGTTTTAGCCATTAAAGTAATTGCATAGTTATTTTAACAACTGTTGAACAGTCTCCATGGTGCTTTAAAAATAAAGAAATCCTACATATCCACAGGATAGTCAGGATTTTTAAGTCATTGAAAACACCTCATTATTTTCTCCCATTTGCAACAAACTCGGTCATTGGGACTAAAACAGTGATACCAAAACCTAGCATTGAATCCAGGAGGATGCTGCAGCACAGGCTGTGCTGAGCTAACACACAGCAGTCAAATAAAATAAGAGAGGAAACAAATAAAATGAAAAATGTAGTCTGACAGCATCATCTCTGTGAGAAAATGTGTCCAAGAGAGAAGAGAGAAAGAAACACTGATCCCAGGGAACGAAATGGGCACATTTAGTTTCTGCTTTAATTCTGGTTGAGCAAAATAAAAAAAACAAAAAACAACAACAAAAAAAAAAAGGCAAGAGAGAGAGGTTAATTCAGCAGCTTCCTATTTACCAGGCTTCTATTTCCTATTTTAAATGCCCTGAGCTGTTCTCCCAGCAAAGACAAGCTGGATGCAAATCACTCTATAATCTGTTACAGGAGAGTTCCTGAGTCAGCCACGGAGAGTCACTGAATAATAATGCATGGACTTTCTGATTCCACATGGGAATGGTATGTTCTGCCATGAGAAAGCTGGGCTGGCTCTTCTACAGGAAAATAATCATGCAAGTAAACACTCAGGCTCACACTGGAGCAATCTAGATGAGATTACTGAATGATGCTATCAGCACCTGAAGCAGAGGGACCAGCATAAAGGGAATGGACTTCGTTCAGCTGCAAGCCATATTTTACCATGCTGCCACCACCAGCAATCTGCAAAGGCAGCAAAAAGCAATCACTTCAGAGGCCAGAGGCCAGTGGGGAAAACTTGGATGTCCCCTGCACACCAAAAGTTAACTATTTCCTAAAAAAGTAGAGGCATACAGGGTAGCAAAACACAACATGCAGATTTAACAGAGGCAGGAGAAAGCTGGGATAAACTCTCTTCTGCAGTCTGACTAGTGACATGAGCTGGGGAAAAAAGATGTATAATGAGGGTAAACATGGCCATTTGCTTATTCAGCAATGAGGGTTTCTAAAAGTCACGCCTCCTCCCTCCAATTTACATAAACATAAATTTAGTTTAATGAGTTCAAGTCCAGTGTCCCAAAACTAAAAGTAAATTTGGGAAGACCATGTATAAGGTGGCAATGAGAGAAGTTGGCATCTATAAATCAATTATAAACTGAAAAATAAAGCCTAAATAAACAATACAATCAGCCATAGGCAATTCATGAGTCTGCCAAGGCTCCGCCAGGATTTTCTTGCCTTTATTTGCAACTTGTATCTGGAGTCAGTATCAGAACCAAAACTGGTAAAACTGACAGATAAAATGCGTATGAAGGTTGGAAGGTAAGTAGTCTCTCACTTACTTGACTTGGAAAGCACAAGAGGTTACCATCAAAACAATCATGATATAGAAAACAGGATAAGTTAGCTGCATTTTCCCCTTCACAGAGAGTGTGATCATGCTGGCCACAGCCTTTACAGCAATGACAGTCAGCGATGCTGAAAGGGAAAAGGAGAGGTTAGCAGGGCAGGATTCACAGCAGTGACCTTGGAGCATCAGTGAGGGAGGAGAAAGTGCCACGTCAGACTCACAGGTTGATAACTTAAAATGACTGAGATAGGGTCTGGGCGCCTAAACCTAAGTGTGTGATTTTATAAATGCTCACAAAACTACCGCATCAAATCAGTGGCCTTTGCTCCATGCATACTTTGTGTTTTGCTTTTAAGTTCATGTAGCACTTGATCTGCAGCCCTGAATCTACTCAGTTTCACCATTTTCAGCAGGGTAGCTGAGGTTAGAGTCAGATAAATCTTTCAAGGTGAGATTCGTGTATCTGTGTGTGAGACAGACTGAGTTCAGGATGAGGAAAGAACTGGATCTGTTTCCTTGAGCTGGGCATACGCCCTAAACACTGGGCTGCCAGTCAGAGGCGGTGTAACAGCTTCCACACCTTCCAGACATACTTTATTGAGCTAACTTGGAGTCCATGCTGTATTATTCAGGAGAGGTCCAAGAGGATTCATTATCTGTTCAAAGCAGCTGGGACACCTCCTAATAGCAGCTTAAATTAACTCCTCGCCCTCAGGATTTCTCTACTGAGACAAGAGATAGCCAAGGCTGGCCAAAGCTGACTTCTGGGATCACATCCTGAAGTACCTAACTGTCCCCACAGGTTATGGATGGAGAGCAGAGAACCAACGCAGAGGTCTGAATTTTGTTTCAGGGTCCAGGCTCTCATGACCATTTACTGGGTCTAGCCCACAGAATACAGTATTTCAGCATGTGTTTTCAATCCATTTAGTCACTGTCATTGCATTACCACAGACAAATTTCAGACAGCAGGCAATGGTTTTAATACATAGAATCATAAAATCATAGAATAGTCAGGGTTGGAAATGATCATCTAGTTCCAACCCCCCTGCCATGGGCAGGGACACCTCACACTAAACCATGTCACCCAAGGCTCTGTCCAACCTGGCCTTGAACATGTCGCCAGTTCAGAGAACTCTTGCAATCCATATCTTTTAGAAAAGGGTCTGACAGACCAGCTAAGAGTTACTTTGAATTTCCTTTTGGAGCGTGCTCTTGGCTTGCTGAAGCTAACCCAAGTACGCTGTGATTACTGCAAATAAAATGTAACAAATTCAGAAGAGACTAAAAATGATAAGAAGAGTCAGGGTGCGGAGATGACTTTTGAAGAAAGGCAATTAATCGTCAGGAGCACTATCCCTCAGCTGGGATCCAGTTCCACCCTCTTCCAGAGCTGAGGAGTTTTGGATTTCAGTGGTCTGATTCATCCTCCCATAACAGCAAAATGCAGATTGGCAAGGATAGCTGAGCTGCGCAAAAAGTTCAGGCCAAGGGTTGGGAGAAAAGGTGGGGGAAGAAGAATGAATTCAGGTCTGTGGTTTTGACTGCAAGCATTTTTTTACAGCAAGTCCAAAAGTTCAGGGGGAGTTTGAGAGTTGTATATATCTTGTGATGATCCTGTTCACCATCATGAAATTCACTGTTTTCCTGACAACCTTCCTACCAAGTACTTTACTTCTTGCTCTGTAATGGAAATAGGTGGAGGGGTTTAACAAACGAAGCAGTAAAACTGAGTAGAGGAGGTCAAATGCTGGTCTGCGATGGTGCTAATGGTATGATAAAAAGCCGGAAAAATACGCTTAAGCCGCAACAAGCAGCCTACATAAAAAATGAAATCTGTACTCTAACAGGGTGGAGTTATTATTTGAAAAGAACATTTAGAGGCAAAAATTAGTAGTTTGAATTGTCCAACTAGGAGCAAAGACTGCTAAAAAATATTTCTGATGAAAGGGCAGTTTTCATCCCTTAGAATTTTAACAAACCAGAAGAGAAAGCATCCTTTTTTTTTGGTTTTTCGTTGGTTGGGTGGGTTTTTTTTTTAAAAGTGGAAAGATCTCTTTAGTTAAAGTAGCCCTGGAATAAGTTTCAAAACCTAGGAAATGGTTTTCCTATCTCTGATAGAATGACACCCCCCTAAGGCTAGTGTGACAAATGATGTCACTTTCCAGCTGTTAGGGCAGGAAACTCAGAAATCCCACTTTAATCTGAAATATTTTCCCAAAACTTATGATAACTCCCAGTATATATATGAGGGAAGATAATTCCCACCAAATGAACTTGCAGAGTTGCACTAAGCAAAGCGTTTGCAGATTTTACAATCGCGCCTGTATGTTCTTCATAATGAAAGCATCTCCCATACCCAGTAAAACACAAAGGCTGCCCTCTCTTTAAAGAAACCTTTCTACATTTATTTTACACCTGTACGAACCCTCCACCAGGAATGTATCTGTGCAGATATGAGAAAAGGCAGAAATACCCTTCAAAAAGCTGCCATCAAGACCCCAAGCCTCATGTACTCCTCTTGCAGCCAGGGCCCCCTAAGGGCAGTGCATGAGTCAGACAGCTTGGAGCAAAGCTGCTGGGCCCTCCCTCAGCACCCCCATCACTCTGCTCAGCTGAAAGGCCAGAGACCCAGCAGAAGGCTCTAAGTGCAGCTTTGTGGGGACTGCCAGGCACCAGGACAGCTGCAGGAACCACAGCCAGCCGCAGTTCTGGGTTTCCTGTTCAAGGGAAATGTCAGTATTTCAAAAGTTCCCATGAACCAGGATTTGTTTGTTTGTGTCTTTTTTAATAGAGCTGAAATAATGGCACATTTTTTCTCAAGCTGCATACGCTCACCAAAACCTCAGAGTCACCAGCTGAAACTGTATTTTTGGTTGATTGCAGCCTGACCAGCAAACTGCAGCTAGTGTCTGCTGCTGTTCGACAGCTCCTTGTGCCCCTTTGGCGCTGGTGGCATCAGGGCTGCCAGGCTCCGTGGCAAAATAAGCACACAGGGCTACACAGTCCAATGGCCCAGGTCTCCCAGAGCCATGTGTTGACCTTGTTTAGGGCAGCTATCGTGGTAGGTCTGCCCAGAACGGCAGCAAATTGCAGAAGCCCATCTGAGGATCTTCAGGTATCCGGCTATGCAACAAGGAGGCTGGACCTGCACATTGCTCAGGAGCACACAGTGATTATCGCTCCTCATGGCAGTTTGAAAGCTGCAGAGCAGCTCTGGTGAGCTTTGCCAAAGCTCCTAGGCTCTGTACTAGAAGCTGGGGGATGGCTGTACTCATGTTTCACTCCTCCAGAAAAAAAAAACAGTCAAACAGTTCAACCTGTGGGGTTCTTCCATCTCTGTCTCATGCAAGGAGCATGGAAAGCCTTCAAGGCTTCTTCAGAACTACAAATCCTAATCTCTCTAGCACTGGGAAACTTAAATGGGAAGACTATCCCCAAAAGTTGATCTGAAAGTCTGAGCTTTTCATCTAGGTAAATTCAACAATGACAAATGTGAAGTGTTGCACCTTAGAGTGCCAATATAATCCCAGAGTGCAGCACAGGCTGGGATCTGCCCAACCGGGAAGCGGCTATGGGACCTGGGGTTCCTGGTGGACAAGCTCAGTATGAGCGAACAGTATGCTGCTGTGGCAAAGAAAGTCAGCAGAATGCTGGTTTGCATTAACGAGGGCATCACCGGCAGAGATAAAGAGGTCATCACCTCACTCTACTCAGTGCTTGCTGGGCCACCCCTGGAATACTGTGTTCAGTTTTGGTCCCCACTATACAAGAAAGATGCAAACAGGCTGGAGAGGTTACAGAGAAGGGCCACAAAGATGGCCAAAGGACTGGGAAGGCTGCTGTATGAGGAAAGGCTGAGAGAACGGAGTTTGTTCAGCCTAGAGAAAAGACAGCTCAGGGGAGACCTTATCACCATGTTCCAGTATCTAAAGGGTGGCTACAAAGAAGACGACTCCCTTTTTGCAAGGATTCACATGGAAAACATGAGGGGTAAATGGGTACAAGCTACTGCTGGGGGGATTCTGACTAGACACAAGAGGAAAATTTTTCACAGTGAAAGCAATCAACACTGGAATAATTTCCCCAGGAAATTAGCAGTTTCCCTGAATTTGGATGCTGGGTGCTGGGCCATCTTGTCTAGACTGTGCTTTTTGCCAAGAAAGGTTGGACCAGATGATCCTTAGGTCCCTTCCAACCTGGTGTTCTGTGATTCTGTATGCAAACAGGCATAGATAATTCAAAGAAAAGTTCCTGTACAGACATAGCATATCACTGCATTTGTTTACGGACTTCTTACAAGGTCTTGAGCTGTACTGTTTTAATGAACTATTTTTCACAGCCAGTCTGCTCTCCAAAACAAAGTTTAAAACAGTCTGCATTCCCAGGATCTAATGCTAAAGTGTTATTTAAAAAAAGCTTCAGAATGCCATTGTACACAGCATATTAATTTAAAAAAATCTGTAAAAAGAAATAGTCCCAGCAATAAGCATAGAAACTGTTTCACAAATCAGCTTTTCTCTTCAAAAAGAGACCACAGTAGGAATCATGTGAAATATTTCAACAATTCTCCTTCAGCACAATGCTTTGAAGTGGCCCTACTCTAAACTAGCTCTAGAGACTGAGTGACAAACAATTATCAAGTAGCAGACAGGAACACTGAAATGAATAATATGCTCTTACCCAGTAGTGTTACCATCATTAACAAAACCACGATGTGTTTCACAGCTTTTCTTTTGTAAAAATAGAGAAGAATGCTGAATATTATAATTTCTAAGATCTGAAAATGAAAAGGAAGAAAGTTAGAGCTTTGAAACTATGTAATAAATGCTTCAAAGTCTTTGAGATGTCACAATCATTTCTGTTGCTCTAACAGTTCAAAGAAGAATTACTTTATAATGCATCTTCTGCTCAGAGCTAACCTTATTGCCAGTTGACAACAATTGTTGTCATTTATCTTTTCTGTTATAGCAGAAGTTAAACTTTGAGCATTTCTTATTCCTTTAGTTTTCTTTTTGCACTTCTAGATATATCTTGTCAGTGGTAGCATTGAGAAGACTTTTTTAACATAACAACAAAGATATCCATGTTTATTGGTAATAATTCTTACAGAAACTCTGTTTATAACTCCTATGGAGTGAAGCGCTCACCTGGAGGAACAGCAGTCTCTCCTTCTAAGATATGGTATTCTAGTGTCACTCTTTGTGACATGCAAACTTACTTTTGCTACCCACTTAGCCCTTCTCTTCAGTCCTACTAAAAAAAAATCCCCCCAAACACTGTTTTTTGCGTTTTCTGCCATACATCATAAGAAGGAAAACATTCATTTCATGTGGTGGTTCTCAAATCACAGGTGCCTGTCAGGAGCTTACCTTGGAAAGCTCAGTAACACACTAGTAGACCACACTCTGAGATATCTGTAGCTGCTAAAGCAGATTTGCCTACACTGTGCATGATCCAAACTTGGCCCTTCAAAAACTGACAGGTAAATGGTAGACAACTAAATTTACCGACTTGCTATTAAGGTATCTTTTTGCAGATTCCCTTAGTAACTGTTGCCATTTGCCATCTCAAAAGCATGGGTATTCTCCCTCTTACCCGAGTTGCCCAAATACCACTTTATGCCTAATGAAAACAAGTGCAAAAGTCAAAAAAGCTTCCATGAAGCTCAGAAGACTGATGAAAACAGATGATGGAGAAAGAGAAGTTCTTTAGTGCATGTTGGAAAGTAATCAAATGGGGGAAAGAAAACAGAAAATGAGTCTGTCATCATTACTTAATCTATTTATCATAATTTTTTGCCAATGTAACAAGTCATAGAAAAACCTCATATCTATCTCCTTGGGTTTGTCACCAACATAATATTTTACATTTTATAACACAACTCTATTCTTAAATCAGCAGCTGCTACAAGGCAACACTAGACTCAAAAATACCTGGGTGTTGCACTGATGAAATTTTCAAAGAAGCAGTTATGCCACAGAATCACAAAATGGTTTAGGTTGAAAGGGGCCTTGAAGTTCACCCAGTTCCAAACCCTCTGCAATGGGCAGGGACACCTTCCACTAGACCAGGTTACTCAAATAATACAACAGCAAATTCTTGTTTTAGGGAGTATCTACAGCAGGAAAGCAGCCATCAACTGCATTCGGTTATTAAAATTCTCTACCACATTACACCTCCCCCAGTTCTGTAATGTTCAAAAATATGAACAGAACATAGTAACATTTAATTCATTTTTTGTTTACCTTCACCCTGATCCCTTGTTCCCAAAGACAAATGAGGAACAACTGAATTTCAGAACATTAAAAAACACAAATTTGGGTTTTGTACTACCTTTCTTTAAAAAATATCAAATATTTATCACAAGGAAAAGAATGAAAAAATCAACAACAGCAACAAAAAATCCACAAAATTTTGGTGGGTTTTGTTTTTGCAAAACGTGATGAATATAATATTTTGCTGTTGTTTAAAAAACCCCACAACATTCCTGGAGTAATTCTTGTTTTACAATCTTTGCAATCTCATATGAAAAGCTGGTCTCCTCTTCCTCTAGAGTGACATCCCTCTGCACCAGGCTTGCTCTAGTTCTCATCTCGTGCTGCCCAGCACCCAACCTGTTCTTCCATGGTTCTCTGCCACTCAGTGACCCACTAACTGGTCACCTTTACTTGCAAGACAAAGGAGAGGCTATCACATTGAGTCACACTGCAAACAAAGTGCATGACTTCTAACAGGACCTCACACAGAGAGGGAGCATCCTGAGGTGCCCCAGCTGTTGCCTATGGCTGCCTCCTGAGAATTACCCAGAATAGTGCTCACCCTCATAGCTGACAGCTATGGCAGTGTTAAATACAAAGTCCAGGAATGGGAAGCGTGCAGGTTTTATCAGCTTCACATATTCTGTTTAAAGGAACTGAAGAAACTTGACCTGCTTAGAAGCATTTTTACTATTACATCCAATCTCTACTGAAGTCTCCACAAGCCCACATCTTATCAACATTTTTTTATAATCATGATGTTTTCCATGTTTCTAAGCATTACCAGAAGGCACCAGAACAAAGTATCACATTGTCTGCCTCCACTGTTTTTCTGTGTTATACAGTGCCATAAGGACCAACAAATGAGGAGGACCTTTTATGCACTTTGAAGGAAAAGCAGAAACGCTTTGAACCTGATTTTTCAGAGATTAAATATTAATAACCCAATACTCACTAAGCTTCTGTTTAGGGAATGCTAAGAGCTTCACATATAATTGATGTCTTCTGTAGTCACTCAAAGTACATATAAGCAAAAGAAGAAAATAAGCTAGAATAGTCATTCTTGCTCAGACATGCTTATGCTACTGCAAAGTCTCAGGACGTGACTCAAAGTTGTCTTATGTGGGAACTAGACGCTAATTCTGCAGAACTCCTCTGATGCCAGTAGAGTGCCACATGGGGATGGTTTATCACCCACACAGAACATTTTGTACCATTGGGGCTTTGTATTTCTCAGCAGACCACACTTGGGGGGCACATTTAGAAAGACTGTTGGGCTGCATTATTCTGCCGTATTGTCTCCTCACTCTATATTTATACTGTAAGCTCTGCAACTTCTGCTGTGCTTTTTTATATCTCAGCAGTCAACCTGTGCTAGGCATGTTACAAACAGCTTTGAAGAGCTAATTCCTTGCCCAAAGAGAATGTTTAAAGGAGGGTTTGCTTGAACCTCTAGCAGCATACCAGGATAACCAGGCTTGTATCTCAGAGTCTCTTGTAGAGCCATTCCTCTCTCTTTTTTGGACAGAAGAAGCTCAAAGCAGATGAATCCAGGGAAGAGAATGAACAAATACAGCTCAATATGTTGTAGAGTCAACAAGATTTGCTGTGTACTTGCTCCTTCTACAACCCATGTTGTACATGTACAATTGGATACTGGCTGAGGCAAGGAGAAGAGAGAAGAGGGGAAAAAAAGTCCGGGGTTTACCTACCACCTCCTCATAATATCTCCTAAGAAGAACACAGACAGTCTTCTTAGGCATTCAACTGTGTTCTTATAAACTTTTCCTGAAATAAAGTAAAAAATGTCCTCAGATGGGAAAAAGCCCTTTTGCTGTTAATCCTGTTGGTTTTAAGAAAACGTGAACAGGATATAGCACAGAAATTTCTGGTGTCACTGGCTGTGGATGTGGAGTTTTCTCCCTCCATCACTTCTATGCAAGTGGTTGAGTCAGCAGTTTAAAAATCAGTGCCTAAAATATCAGCCTGTTTTAGTACCCATAGGTGGAACTGCACGATAGAAAGGAATACTCAATAGGAAAGAGAGAGGGTTCTCCAGTGAGCCCAAAGACCCCTGTTCTGAACTTCCTCTTAAAGAAGTACCCCTCTCTGCTGATTACATGTATTTGCTGAAGCTCTTGCTGAGGCTGAGTACCCTACTGAGTACCTCAAAACTCATACGCATTGCCTTCAAAAGCCTCTCCGCTGTCTGATTGAAAGTGTATGTTGTGATTTAAGCAGTAGGATCATTAATGTCTTCCACTGAGCTGTATCGCCATCTTTCAGGAGCTTTTAAAATGCACAAAATAACTGATCAAGAGAATCAACATTTGCTGTGGTATCATGTATTTTCTGCTTAATCAGTAGTCCCATGGATAGTTAGATATATGCAAAGTCTGCAGGCTGGAAGAAAGATTAAGGTGCTTAAACTGTCTGCTCAGTGGATTTCTAACTGAGCTTCCTACCAAGAAAAGCCTGGGCACTAATAACATAACCCAAGTGAGTCACTTTACCAGGAAATAGTAACTGCTTCTGAGTCTCCTATATTGTGTTTTTACATTCAGCTGGAGGACAAATTTTCAGCATTCCAGAGGAAAAGAGAGAGAAAAATTCCTCCTACTCACTCTGGTCTTGTTCCTGATGCTAATTAAAAACATCAAAGATGATGTATGGTATTTGAAGTTTGTATATAGATACTTTAATCAGAATCTTATTTCTGTATTCAAATTTGAACTCAGGTTCAGATTGACCTGAGTGGCAACGAAGCAGGCTGCCTCTCCACATCTCAGCTCCATAAAAAGCTCCTTTCAGCCGGGATTAACAATATGGGGATAAAACAGAGTGATATGAAATAAAAATAGCAGGACCAAGAACATAGATAGCCTGATTTGTAAAAGTACAAGTCCATCACATTCCAGAAAATCCCTGTAACTTACATGTACACACAGACAGTATGGTGTGAACACATACACAGAAAATATTAGTACCATATTTAGGTTTTCCCTCAAGTCTACCAAACCCCCAAATCTTTCCATTCCTGTTAATCCTGCAAATCTGTGACTTTCCTCTGGCATGTTCTTCAAAAGACATCTTTTGGGTCAGCGTATCTGGGTACTGGGGTGGTGACCCAGATTCTCTTTCTCTCTTCAATGAAAATCACACAATTTACCTTCAGGAGCAGTTTTTCTGCCACTAATTCATAATGCTGCAAAATACCCAATAACCCAAATTTTTCTGATTTAGGGAGTAGTATGAAGCAGATACTCACCAAATATACCAAAAAATGCCAGCTCACTAAGTAGTTCTGTACTTGTCTTGCTGTGATCTCTTGGGGTACATTTGGAGCAAATGTCACCAGCAAGTATGTACCTGTTACTGACAGTGTTCCTCCTTCAAAGAAAAGGGCACATTATTTCAGTAACATAATATTTGGTAATCATGGTCATCCATTCTCTCCAGCTGATTTCAAAACAGTTTCTAGAAGAAAATTTGAGCCCATTTAATCAGATTGGGGCTTAGGTAATTGGGTTGGCTTGTATTTGTGGTCTTATCTAGTGTAATTTTTACTAAAGACTCAAAGGAGTTTGGAAATATGAAAAAGAAAAGTTGTCAGTAAAGCCTTATGAATTAGGATTCCTACTCAGTAATGGACTTTCAAATATTCCCAATTCTAATACCAAGTCCATGACAAAGGAGAATCGATTCTTTGTGTTTCTCACAGGCACAAAGCAGGTCACATAAAATTATCCTAAACTGAAAGGACAAGTTGCTTACTGAGGCAGACAGCTAGATCATTAATCAGTGTAAATAAACATAACTCTTCCAAAGCCAGTGTAGCCACTGATATCTGCACCAGCTAAGGACCTGCCCTGGAAACATCAGGCACAACACATGTTCCAGTCCAGTGCTTATGTGAAGTTGTCACAAAGCCAACATTTTGGCTGCTCCCTGTTGTATTTGCAGACCTATGAACTGTTTTATAAAAGGTTGATTTGCAGAAGGCTGTTCAGCCGCTAGGTTGCCAGGGCCCCTTTTCAAGGTCGAACTTGCATTATTGTGCTTTTAATGAAAATCTGGAAGATCTGCTTTGTGGACAGCCAGCTGACAAACACAGATGTTCATTGAGGTATCAAGATAGAAGTGAGCGGATCCTGAGCTCATAAACTGTATTGGATTAAGGAAGATGTTAGCTAATCAATTTTTTTTCAAGTAATCTTTAAAATTCTTGGCAAACCTATAAATTGGTGTGGAATACAAGGCTCAGGAATACAAAACAAAGCACATCCGGAGGGCTTTGTTGGCACTGCTATCGCACACAGTTCCTTTGGAAAAGCAGAACTGTTCTATATTTATGTGCTTGCAAAAACATCACCATATTTCCCATCATACAGCTCATTCCTATGGAATGTAGTAACATTGTTAAATCCTTCTTGCGAAGTCGAACACAGAAATAAAATAAATCAGTGCTGAACACTAGTTAAAGCAACACACAATGTGTAAGGCCATAAGGGAAACATGATCAGTCAAGAGAGGGGGGGATTTTGAATATAGCAGCTGAGCTGGCAAACTTGGATTCCAAACCTAAATGAATGTTATATAGTATTCCTGGAACAATACTGAACAGATCTCTCCAAAACATGAGAACAGCTGGGATGTCCTCTGTATAGTACAACCAAGCTTAGATGCTAGGAAACCCACAGAAGTATCAGGTGCCCTGTAGCAACATCAGGTGCACTGTCCCAGCTGAGATGGCTTGGTGTAAAGCCCAAACCCTGAAATATGCTTGTCTCTAACTATTACTGTGTTCAAACTGGGCAGTTCTGTTATGCAAAAAAACCTTGTACACAGACAAATTTGACATGCTTTTACAGTGAAGACTATGTTTCCCAACAAAACACTTGACAACTTGATTATTTGTTCTTTGAAGTGATAAAATTAATACCAAAAGGGAAGTTGTCACTTTTAATTGAGCTTGAATTTTTGTGCAGTGTCTATGCAGCAAGAAAAAAAGAACTTGTATTTGAATGAACAAGTAAATAGCTTCATTGTTTTTATTAAAATTGTGTTGAGCTCATAAAAATAATACTAAAGGCAGCCTCAGAGGCAAAAATAGACAATGAAAATTAATTTGAGCAAAAAGAGCACATAAGGAATGAGTTATGAGTTTAAGAGCAGAGGACTTGGGAATGCAGTCTTTTCCACATCCATTGAAGATTCTCTCTCTTTTTGTCACTTCTTCCCAATTTTGAAAGTATCTGCCTTGAAACACTTGCTTGGGAAAGTGGGAGTGTGAAGGTGGGGGGCTGCGTGAATTACAGCTTGTTAAGCATATGGTGACACACATGTCCATAATAGCAAATGCTTACTTACCCAATATAACAGCAGTCCTCATGGTCTTCTTTAGGAATATGACAGAAATAAATGCATTACCTAGAGCAGAAGTATAAAGACAGTTTTTATATTTGTTAGAATATCAAGTGCTATAGCAAAAAGCAGCCCTAGGCCAAGTTTATATATTTCTCACAGCTGTTGTGATTGCACCAAACCAGGATATAGCCAGCCAGGAGTCCATTCCGAGAACCAATGAATCCTCAGTTTTTGTAAGATTTTAAACATATCCAGCAGGCTTTTACATGGTTGAAGAGATGCAATACCTTCTTGTCTCCCATGCAGACACTGCTTAAACTGCTCTGATTCAGTCATGTGTGGAAGTGTCAAAAAAAGCTGGGCACCTATCAGCCTTACTGTTTCACTCCCCATTTTGCTACCAGCTCAGTATATGGGCTTGCTCAAGACATATTGCTCATAGAGATATAGAATTCTGCTTCTTTAAACTTTAATGTATTAAAAGCTTTTAAGTAAAGAAGCAGCAGTACAATCAAGAGGAAGAAAGCCACTGCAAAACCATACTGAACTAATGTTATGAACTAAGAAAGAAGAGAGAGATCATGGTGCCTGCAAACAAGCAGGTGGAAGAACCAGCCTAAGTACCACACAGGAACACTGCCCATGGTCTAGAGGAACTTGTACTAAAGAAGGAGAAAAATGGAAGCAAACCCTGGAAATAACCTCCTGTTCCCTGGGCCACTCTTTCTCTTTTTCAGCTCTTCTCTGCCAGCTCCTAGACCAGCCTTTTTGGGATAAGCAGCAAGCAGGTGGGTGAGCAGCAGTAGTGGTCAGGCCAGGATTTCTGGTAAGCTGCTCAGCGTGGACATGTGATAGAGAGGAAAGAAAGGATTTGGTCTTAAGATGGATGAGACTGTTGGTCACCTGGGAGAGATAGCGCTATACCAGCATACAACATTAGAGCATCTACCTCTAAGGAAAAGCAAAAGAGGCTGAATAGCTCCTGTATAAAAGAGAGATGAAGAAAGGCCTTCAGGAGAGGCACATCGGTAATGTTAGATTCATTTAGAAACCTCAAAGAAAGACTCTGCCCAGGAGAGACCGTGAAGGAGCACATTGAGCCTAAACCATGGGATGCTGTTACAAGAGCTCTGTCCCTGTCTACAGCATGAAATTCTAGGTTTGTTCTTGGAATAACAATTCTTTGCTTCAGTAACTTTATTGTTCAGATGGAAAATTGAATTTGTGGTTAGCTAGTAGATATACTGTAGATAAATCTAGAGGGGTTCATACCAAGAGGTAAGCAGAGAACTAGAATTCAGCATCATGTCTTGGTTACCCAGTCAGTAGAAAATCAGATATAGCAGAAGTCATAAATTTAAACTGTATCAAGAGTGATGGAGATCTATGCAAATGATTAAGTGCAATAAAAGAATTTTCAACAGCAAATGTCTCATTGAAAGTAAGCTGCCTGACATAATTTCCTTTATTCAATGTTTCAGTGACAACTTTGCTGGAGAAAAGACACTGGTATCCAGGCAACACTGGCATTAGCAGAGCTACTTAGGTTTACACACCCATTTTGCAGAATATTTTTGTGCCCATTTCACTGGATGAAATACCAAAGGAGGAGTACTAGCCATCATTCAGACTAATGTTTACACCTCTCTACTTGTGTAACAAGAAAAACATTTCACTTTGAGACCAAGCATTTACACTGTTTTACGCAACTTAAGGGTATACCTCCACCTAATGATGCAGTTTAAGTTTACCCAGTTGATTCTGCACTAAATCTGTTGAGCAGTGCCGAAGCTGTGGGGATGCAGTTGCTGCCAGTCACATTTTCAGATGTGACCTGAAAGAATGCTTTACACAGACAGACCCTTAGACTACCTTCCAAGATGAAGAGATTCAGGACCATCCCAGTACAGCAACATTTGGAGATGCTTTAATCCATCACCAACTCAAGATCTTGTAGTCTGTCACACAGTCAACAAGATCTGGGAAGATGATGAGCAAGGTAGTACATACATTTGATCACTGCAGCTCAAATGAGCAGGAGGTTAAGGGAATGGAGAATGGGGAGCAGCCTTATTTCCACAGGGGATCCAGAGGCTGCATAGTAAGAGGGGGACAAGAAAAAAAGGCTGAATGCCAGTCATAAGAGGAATGTGGTTTAGCTGAAGGACAGTTTGAAAAAAATATTAAAAAACAGTACCCAAGCATTTTTATTAAGCACATTCAGAAGGAAATAAGCTGTTTTGGAGAAAGGAGCTCTGTTCACAGCCTTGGGGCAGAATAAAGCATCTCTCCTACGCACAGAAGGACAGGAAACACAGATGGCTCCTAACGCCTGTGCACAAAGCACAAGGACAGGCAAGTCCATGTGCACTCTGTGGGCATTGGTGGATAAATCAGAGCTGGTTTTGAGTGCCTGTATCACCATCTCTGCTGAGATGGAGTCTCATATAGTGGTGGAGTCTGCATATAGCAGACTCCCTGTCCTGACACTATCAGCTTACAACCTCTATCTTGTCATGCCTAAATCTCAGATGTACTCTTGTCCAAGTGGAGAGCAGAAGGAGGTCAAGGACCTACTGAGGATCATTTTAGGGTAGACAGAGAGGATCTGGGTATGAGAGGATGGATGCATTTAGACCTGGTAAGATTTGGGTCTCCTTCAGGGCCAGAGCTCTGTGTAAGGAAGGATTAACAGAAATTTGAAGAAACTTACAGAATACCTTTACGCATAGCCATGCATATATTCTTTAACAAAGATAGCTCTGAGAGAGCTAGCTCTGCCCAAGACATCTGGGAACAAATTTGTCGCAGCTAGTTTATATGACAGACATCACTGGTGCACTGAATACGGAGGAAGATATTACAGAATTTAGTCCGTTGGTCCATAAGCTCTTGGTAGCTATCCTGCATTAGGATTTCTAACATGATTAAATATTAGTACTGCACAAGTGGCGGACAAAACATGAAACATTTTTCCCTAGTCTTAATGCCAACATTCTTATAAAAAAAAGGCAAGCCAAATATCAGAGGAATTATTCAAAAGAGAAACAATTAAGGTGAGCTTAATTCTGAAAACTGCATTATAAACACACCACAGAGAGAAGGAAGAGCCCTGAAAATCCTTTGTTGCATCTTCCAGACAAATACAAATAAAGTATTTTAAAGAATAATCTGGTGAACCCACTTCTCAATAGTAACAGTTCTCAAAATCCCAGATTCTTGAGCCACAAAGATGTTGCATTGCAGTGAGTGGGAGAAATCCATTTCTGTGAGAGTTTCTGAGAAACCTTTTCCTAAAGCACCCTCAGGGATATCAGCTTTCAGACCTAAAGCAGCTTTTTGCCCTACAGCTATTTAGAAGGAGCATATAAAAATGCAAAGGGATCTCAACAATATAAGTCTAAATAAGTTATGTGTAAAATAACACTCTACAAAATGATAAAAACTGCAGAAGAAATTATCCCTGATACCGCTGGCCTCTAACACCTCCCCCCACTCCCGAGTTGTTTCTGCAAGCAAAACCAAGACAATGAGCTAAAAACCACAACAGCCTAAAATTACCCAAGCTGCAAGTAAAATATGATTTTTGATTTTTAAGTATAAAAAGCTTTTTAATGATCACATCAAACATGTATTACTCCCCCGCTTTTAAATTAAAAATTTACCAATTTCTCTTCTTGAAGAAAACAACTGCTGTCTTCTCAACCTATTTAAAACCTTGAACAGATGCAGAGCTTGCATCATTGTAACCACACACAGAAATACTTCCACTGTGTAAGAAGAAAAATATAGTCTTTGTAGCTTAATTCTAAAAAACCCAAATTAAAATCTACTGGTGTCATACCAATCCATGGTCTGTGGTGTTGGATTCTTTCTAAAACCAGCCATTAGTGCACCCAGCTCAGTAGAATGAGGCACAAACTTTTCACTATTTAATTGGTACCGGGTTAAGTACAAAATCCAATTGAATGCAGTCAAATGTGGTAGCAGAGCATAATTGATGGTGGCTCCATCTATTTTAAGCCCCAGGATGCTTCCCATCTCAGAGGGTTGGAGATATATGATGGGTATAGCCCAAATCCGTTTTGGACAGACTCCTGTCTGCCTTATCCTCCACCAAAACCTTAGTTTCCAAGCAAAGGAAAATTGTCACACAGACCCAGAGTGACAGAGATCTGCAAAGAATCCCCTAGATGATGAGGCATACTGCAAAACACACATCCCTCAGTACACCATAGGTTCTGAGTACCCAGTGTCAGTGAGAGTCAGCTGTTACCATGTGGGATGTGTTGACACCAAATCTGGAAAAAAAGCTTATCAGAAGGGTGGACTCAGGTTCAGATACACACTTGGAGCTTGTTATCAGCTGCTTAATTTCTTCCTTTAAAAAATTAACTTATGAAAGACACACATTTAACAGTACCGCAGAACAACTGTCAACCAGTCTGTGCCAAGTCCACCCTCCACCACCTAAAAGAAGTCACAGCTTAATGAGAAGAATATTGATCTTTTAAATTGGAAGACCTGATGGACTGACTTATCCTTTGCCCAGTTTTAGTAGATGATGCACATGTGTCTTGGTCAATTTGTCATTGCCCTAAGTGATGAACTCTTCCAAAATTAAAAGGATGCTTTATTTCTCTTTGGCTTTAATTTCAGAAGACAGTAAAGTATTAGTGGTAGGAAGTGTTACTGGGAAGTTATTGCTGTAGTTGGCTGTCCACATAATTTTTACTTTCTCTTCCTTAAGGGAATGTTTGCCAGACTAAATAAAATTTCAGATAGCTCTATTGTTTGGGCTATGAAATGGATACTGTCAGCTGATACATGGGAATAGAATATAAGATATTAAAGCACTTTCAGGGGTCTTCCAGGATAAGCATTTTGGGTCAGTTAAAAAAAAAAAATAAAAAAAAAAGAAAAAGAAAAAGAAATAGATGTAACAAGCTATAAAAGTTCAGAAAATGATTCCTTGGTATTTGTTACAAGTAAGAGGAAATGGAGAATGGAGGAAACAGATGCAACATTTTTCACACATTGCAAAGGTAAAGAAGGAATCTGCCCAGATAAAAACCAACCCTAAATATGACATCTACTTTGTAGCAGTTTAATAACCAATGGCATTTTTTTCCCTTCCTACTGCTTTTCACTTCTTTCTAGTTTTATATACTTGCATTTTATTCAGTTTGGGCAACACATTAGTTTGGCTAATGTCCCTTTATGTTCAGATACACCTGGAAAAGTCTATAGCTGTTGAAGATATAACTACCGCCACCAAAATCACTGGGATATGTCTTATTAATTTACATTTTCATCTCAGGTAAGATCTCATTCCTTTCTTTGAGAAATCTTTCCTACAATGGTGAACTACCATGGCTTTATATCTCATTCCCCTAAATTCTGCAATGGTTTACCATGAAAGGTGAAAGTAAATTGCCTGCAGTTTCCTTCTCCCACTACCTCTGCTAAATTGTACCCATATATAGTTGGCTGTGCCCTTCCACTACAGCTGGGCAGTCCACCAGGAAGGTAATTCATCTTTTCTACCTTCTTATGCAGAATCAGTCACTGCAATGTCACTTCCAAGCATGAAACTGGTAGCTAGAGACAGACCATGAAAAGTTATCATTTCTGAACAGCAAGGAAACAAGCTCCAGTGCATGCAGAGCTGTTGTGTTATCTCAGCCCTGAGTATTTCAGCTGTGGACATGAAATAACTCATTTAAGGGATAGAGCTGCACCCTGTATTCCTTTTTGTCCCAGCCTTTGTACCATATTGCCCTGTCCACTCTGCATTAGCACAACATGACAACATATTTTAAAAGGTATTTTTCTTTATCAAAGAAACATCTTTATCTCATACCTGTCAATACCTTAAGTACAAAAAACATATAAAGAGTAAGATCAGAACAAATGAGACCTAAGGACAGGACTTCTGCTAACGTCCAACTAATTTACACATGAAAGAACAAATTAACTTTGATAATGTCCATAAATGAACTAAGCATTTCAGGGAGTTTCTAGGCCCTTTTTCTCACACGCTGCAGAGTCAAGAAAGTTTGCCCATGTCAACATGAATTATGGTGATGGGCAGCAGAAACCACTTGGTGTGATCGTAACATGGAAAATACACTGCAAGTACTTAGGATCAGACCACAGCTCTGCGCAGTCAGAAGGATGCCAGCCCCCCACTTTGGGGGCTTGCAGAACCGGCAAGGCTGGTACACTAACAGGTGACCAACTGCTAAGAGCTAGAGGGTACAGAGTGACACAAAAGGCAAAACTACGGAAAGGAAAGATATTAAAAGAATCTCTAAGTAGAGGGTTTGTGTTAAACTGTCAGCTCATGTAATTATATGAATAATTCCTTTTCAAACCACAACATTAACATTTTCCCGCTCTGTTCCTGCTGCAGTTCCTGAAGTATTATTCCTGTAGTTACACACAAGTGTTCAGTTAATGTACCCAAGCAAGAAATGGCAAACCGTCTCACCTATGACAGATATACATCCCAGTGGCGCGACAAGGGCAATGGGGGCAAATCCATAGGCTGTGAAATTGCCCACCTCTCCAAGTCCCAGGAGGGTGATCCCACACCACCATTGCTTGCTCATGTAGTAGGGCTTTGGCTCTGTTTGGCAAGCCAGTCGGAGATGAGTGCATTTCTAGAAAATTAATTATTAGGAACAAGCATGAAAAGAAAGACTTCCATTGTGTTTTTATGTCTGACAAAAGTGGAATAATTAAGGGGGCTGTCAAATTCAAATTCCAGGTGCGTGAAGGTTTTCTTTTTAAACATGACTTTCAGCTTGTTGTTGCAGAGCTTTTTGTTAACTCAGAGCTGCTTCAGGTGTGTGCTTTCTTAGCTGTGTTGGAAACGGCTGAAAAATCAGACCTCTGAATAAATCTGAAAATTATTAAGTGAATACCAACTAGGTAGCACTTCCAAGCTATCACTGCACACCTCTTCTTCTCCCAAAGGAAAGCTTGGCAGTTGTGCTGGGAATCTGGAAACAATTAAAGGCACGAGGAGATGGGGCAGAATTAGAACTGTGGCAACAACCTGCGAGAAGGGAACCAGGTAACATGGTGCTCCTGTTCCACTTTACACAGGCTCACCAGAAATATGATTTCAAAATAAAAAAGGCAGCACTTTATTACATCTGCTGTAGGGAGAACTTTTATTAATTAGATAGATTTTAGGATTTGACTACAGTCTCCTGTTTGACCTTACAATGAGATCCTGGGTGAATCATCATTTTCAGAAGGAAAACCAGTTATAGCTGTATCAACAGGTATTATATATACTCAGGCAATACTTTGGCAATGTTTCTTGTTGCACAGAGAAAGCATCATTGACACATGTTGTTATTGTTTTCTCTCTGGCTCTACAACAAGAACCTGTATATAACAAGATGATTTGACTATGATCACACTGGTCTGAGATTCAGGAAGGTGTTATGAGTGGGAAGGATGCAGTGTTTACCACATTAGTTCTGCAGAATAGTGTCTCCTTTCTCAGATTTCTCACCAGCCTCTCTGTGCATGGGTTGAAAATATTGCAGACCAAATAATAGTTACTGTAGTATAAATGGTGGTAAAATAATTTTTGTTCTTCAGCGCTTGATATTTGACTTTGGAAGTGTCCTTGCAGAGCCCCCAGGAAGTTACAAACAAATTTCCTCATACTCCAATTCTACTCTGCTCCACAGATTATGGGCCAAACAGTAATATCTGTGGTACACCATAGTCTCAGTTGTTCCTCTTGTTGAGAGGACACTGCACATTACTGCAGCTTCATGCTGCGGAACATGTTCAGGAGATGAAATCCTAAGTTTAGCCCTCCAAGAGGAAAAGGAGCTTAAGGAAATCAAACTTCCTTGAGGCACAGGCTAGCAATTCACAGTAACATCCAGGATTTTGCATGTTCCATTTTTATAAACAAACAAATGGATCAAAACAAGCCCAATAAAGATTTGATTGAAATGAATATTAAGTAATATTCAAATCAAGAATCTAAGTTTCTGCTGAAAACCAATAGGGCAAGATGTTAACTGTATCCTGGGCTCTGGTTTCTCCCCAGGATTCTTGTAGAAATAACTCTTGAGGGCACAGTGTGATTGAAAAGATGTGCAGGGAGCACGGGAGAGTGAGCCCAGTGCTCTCCTACAGCCTTTCTCCAGATGCCTGCTTGCTTTGCATAGTAATGTGCGTGGATGGTATTTAGGTGGAGGCTGCATATAATCCAGCTGAAAAACATTGCAAATGGTGGGCTGTTCTTTAGCTGACAACTAGATAGAGGGAAGACAGGGAGGATAACTGCATGGTAAGAAAGGGAAGAGGGAACAATAAAATTTGGTTTATCCATTTAATGAGTGTGAAAATAAATGTTGAGATCTAAGGGAAATCATTGTTCATATTTATAAGATATTGCTACTAAGTGGAAAAAAATCTCTTTTAAAGGATAAAAAAACTTCAATAGTTTAAACTGCCAAATGGCAATGCAGAGCTATTGGGTTTTCTTAAACAGCATTTAAAAAGCTGGAACATGATTCAAATCCAGTAAATGCTTTCAAGATTATAAGTCAATAAAAGTCTGTCTGCATGCCTCAGTATCTCCCCTGGCAAAGCATCCACTTTGGCACTCAGTGCCTGCAACAGACAAAATATATGAAGTCTCAACAACCTTGTTTTTATGGGCTAAAGTGAATTTTCACTTCACTAAAAAGAGTTTTCCCATTGAAACAGAGCCTGTCCTAGTAGTGTCATTGTCAGCAAGTCAGAATTCATATTGATGAGGCAGCAGTCATCCCAATCTGCCTGCCTTCTCTGGCAGATTTCTTTCAATGGGATTCTCCAACTAGAGATACTTAAAATAAAAGGAATTGTTGAAGAATCCTCCAGCATTAATAAAATGGGCTATTATTAATAAACGATTTCATATTCTACAGCTTTCTGTTTCATCCTTTACAGAAAAAGCAAGAAGTAGCTTAACATGGGACATACACAACTCAAAATACAAGCTAGCAAAATCACTTTTTCTGGACAACTTACATAACAACGTCTTCTGTGCTTAAAAGTTAGAAGACCTAAAAATACTATGAAGTCTACAAGAAAAAGATTATAATGAATTCTTTAACTTTCTACTGAGTATGTATTCTAATTATTAATACGGAAAGGATTTTAGAAGTCTTAACCTACAACCTTCTCCCATAGTTGTAAAGTGAGTGCCTCCATTGATTTTATAATTAAAAATTACAGTTACTCAGATAATTTCATCTTAATTGCAGAACGTAAAGTAAAATGGTCTGAGTTGGTTTGGGGCCAAATACTGCAAAAAAACTTTATGCCATTATACATTTAATTACATTAATCTCTTCATTAAGTGGTTCCTGAGACTTTGTGGTCATTTTCATTTTAGATTTGGACACTGAGACAGGTTCATGTGACGCCCAGTGAGACCACAACTGGGTCAAAGCCGGTATTTCTTTATGACACATTAGAAGGAGGAGGATTTACAAATGTTTATTCTGTTCCAATACAGGAATCCCAGCATAGTACGGGTTGACAGTTATCACACTGCAAGCAACTGCAGCAGGACACTGTTAAACCACAATTAAATAGAGGGAATAATTCTAAAATGCAACAGAATTTGTATTTTGAACTTCACCATAAAAACAAATTGCAACATAAGTTACTTGCTAAATACAAACAACTGAGAAACAATTTCATACCTGTATATTCAAAGAGACACTAATCAGAAAATTGGAAGCAGCAGCAAGTAAAACTCCAAAGAGCTGTGTCTGCAAGATCATAAAACAAAGAAACTTTAATGATAATGCTTAGCATTAGCTTAAGAAGAACAATACAATAGTGGTTTTCTGATATCACATTGTAACCCAATCAAAACTAAATTATTGTACTTTTCAGTCACTGAGTTCATGTTGCACTGAGTAAACTCCTAAAAAAATACCTCTGCAAGGTTGACGAAGGCATAAGTAGTAAATAACTGGGAATGGAAAGGACATCCTGGTGCAGGAGGTGGCTTTGCTCTCTTTCAGTAGAATATCTTCTTAAATCTCATGCAAAAAAGAACCCACAAACAAACAAACAAGCTAGACAGGTCACAGTTGAACACTCCATTCAACTGGTTTCTTTTCAAAAAACAAACCAAATAAAAACAAAAACCCACAAACAAATAAATAAAAATACACACAAACCAGAACACCAAAACAAAACAAAAAACAAAACCCCAAAACCACAAAAAACCAAAACCAAACAAAAAAAAGGACCTGTTTTGTTATATAACCCAGAAGGAAAATCAGCAGCAATCATATTGGAACGCACTTATGCTATGTGTTAACATACCCACCATTTGACAGGGCAGCCAGGAATACAGGTCTCCTGACAGTTTCTTTAATGTATTGAGTTATCTCATCAAATTCTTTTCTAATCAGACTGCCTAATTTTGCAAACTTCCTGTGAAGCTGAGAAATTAAAAACATTCAAGCAGGATTCATTATTCTGGAAAGCAGCCATTTAAAGAGATCTTTTCAGCAAGCTCAAATAACAGGTACATGGTAGAGCTCCCAGTCTGCTTTCAAATATTGTAACACTTTGTACATTGTCATAAGCATATTCAAGGCCCATTCAGGGTCACTGGTATAGTTCTGTGAGGAGCCTCATTAGCTTGTACAGAAGACAAACATACTATCAGTAAGTTTGTATAAATAAGGTCTTGGGAACATAACCCAGCTACTATAAAGCAGCATCCAACCCAGTGCTCACTGCCTCAGCTTTCATGACTCTTCTCCAAGAAGGTCCATGGGCACCTGTGAACAGTCAGTGCCAACCAACCACAGAGGCTGCTGCCCCTCAACATTTATAAAAAGCAGTCTCAGGTCCAGCAAGCTCTTGGTGGGGAGAAGGGATCCATCTCTGTCAGCGTTCAAGGCCAGGTTGGACAGAGCCTTGGGTTTTAGCATGAGGTTTCCCTGCCCATGGCAGGGGGGCTGGAACTAGGTGATCTTAAGGTCTTTTCCAACCCTAACTATTCTACGATTCTATAATTCTAAGAGGAATGATTACTGCTGTGGCTAGATAATTCCCAGATTAGAAAAGCACATCCCAAAAAGCCTTATTACAAATGGATGACAAAAATGCTTATTTAAGAGGCAGAACTGAATCCAACTGTCTGTGGCTCATGCATTTCTTCAGTGGCTTACACTAAGGAGAAGCAGACATCAAATTGCTCTGGTTGAAATGCTTGACTGACTGCCACATGTCAACAAGATGTGACTGACTTGTACAAAGAGATGCAGAGAGGAGAGCGCAGGAGGTCAGAGGGCTCCTTTTGCTCACACACCCTCTTTGCTAAGTATCACAGCACCAATGCCACAGGCTATGTGCAGAAAGAATTCAATCAGAAGTATTACTCAAGAGTTTTGCCTGTACTTTCTGATACCTGGCCACTGGAGATCCTTCCCATCTTGCAACCTCTCCCCACAACCCAGTATCCAGGGCTCTCACACTCTGTGCATTCCTCTACTGAGATCAGGCACTAACAGTTACAGGGACACAAGCAGCCCTGAAGCCTCCTTCCAGACTGGGTAAATGCTGTGAAACGGCCCTCCCCTAAAGCTCCAGAGGAACAGAGGGGATGGGTTTTCCTTGCTGAGGCTTTGATGCTGCAGCACCAAATCCTGAGCATTGACCTTACCCAAAGTTTGACCATTTCACAGTTGGATTATTTCACTCCCCTCATCATCCTGCAGACAGCAGCTTCAATAAAACTGCAGTTAAGTCAAAGTTATTTTCTTGCTCCCAAAGACTTGTTCTTTTTTAATGACAACATGCTCCCCTGTGAGGGGGTGGAGAAGTAGCCTTGTCAGCCCCATCATGAAAAGCTGAAGAAAAAGGAGACAGTAGGGAATAGAAAACAGAGACTGCCACCTCATTTACCCCATCATATTATTGCTTTCACATCAATAACTGTAATACATCCACACTACTCCCAAGAAGGGAAATTTGTCTCTCTGCAGATCTTTTCATTTCAGCAGCCAATTCTACCCTTATAGTTCCTTATTCCCAGCTTTCAGCCAGGGTCACAGTCACTGTGCAGGACTTGGGAGGAAACCAGCGCACTAGGGAGGAAACACAGTTGGTCTTGAGTCAGCCCAAAGGATGGTGCCCATACAGCTCTGGAAGTAAAATTTGCATGCGGTTGGGGGGCAGACGATGAGGCTGTGTGTTCATCTGTCATCTAAAAAAATATGAAAAATCATATGGGTACTGAGGATAACCCGAGTACCTGCCTCCAGAGACTGTGAATCAAATGCCACTTTAGTGGATTTAAACACTGCATGGGCAGGGACTCCAGCAGGAAGTTTGCAGTGTCCTACAGCACTGCTGTCCTTCCCAGAACAGCAACTCCTTTTGTGTCATGGTGGTTGCTTTGTCAGGTACCTCTCTGAGCTTGGCGCAGATATCCATGTTGGACTACGCTGTGTCTGAACAGGAACCATATCCCAAAAGTCAGTTGCCTTCTTAAGGTTCCAGAAATTGCCAAGAACAGAAAACAGCACAAAAACTTGGATCTTCTCCTTAATTTCTGGGAAATACCAAAACATGCATGATCACTGTCTCAGTACTGCCCAGTGAAATACCAGATCAGCATTTCCTTCAGCTGAGGTTGTGCTGGAACATGGGCTAGCAAGTGGGGAGCGGGCCCAGCTCAGCAGGACCCAGCGCTGGGCAGAAGACCAGTCCTGCTTTGTCATCACTGGAGCACAAGTTGGTGGTCTACGTGGCTGAAATAGGGCCCTGGGCTATGGGCAGTGCAGGAGAGAGCCCTGCAGCTGGGCAGGACTGAGGGTACCTTTAGGGCCCCAACAAACATGCAAAGCTGTTGAGATGACACCTCCTTGTGCCTACCATAGGCTACCTTCTGCATCCACACAGAAGAAAAGCTGTGTGTGTGCATGATCAAGGCAAATTCATAGCAGTGGTCTGGGCTCAAAACTTACCCTCATTGCTTAAGTCATTTTATTGTAATGACAACATGTTTCACCTGAGCACTGCTGCTGGCATGTATACTGCACTGCCTGCTTCAGATTGACATGTTTTAATGAGCTCTGATTAATCATGTGATATCACCATAATCCCAAACTCAGGGCTGGGTAGACTTCTAAGGATTAAAAGCAGAGTTCAGTACCCTAAGGAGGTCAAATACCACAGGGATCTGTTCAGGGACATGAGATGCAAGTATAGTAATGCCATGCAGCTATAACATGGCAAAACTGTCTTGTACAGGTTCATACTCAGACCTGCCAGTATTAAAGAAAACAACAGGGAACAAAAAACCAGTAGAATTGCAAACTTCACAAATCAGAGCACATCTTAATCAGCAGGCAATTTCTGATACACAAGATTTATCACACACAACAATGCTCAAAGCAGGAAAGAGAAAAATAGGATACCATATCCCACACTTGTAAAGCTATGCATGAATGAAAGATGACCTGTGACAGAAGACAAATCACCTATCAAACCAAAATGGTTGCTGTTTTTTCCTGAAGGCCACCGCATCTGTTGGTCATGTCACATAAAAGGCTTCATTATTTGTACTATGTCTGCCATTCAACATCCTTTAGAGGCTAGAGGACCAGGGGAACAGCCAGTTTTATAAGTAATAAACATTATATTCTCTGAAGACAGTTTCCAGTTGTGATATCATCCACAGCACTGTGGGTCTTCCCACACATAAGTCTTGAGAAAAACCTTTAAGAGGGAATTCAGTTACAGACATCACAGAAATTTTATGTCCTCTACCTTAATATGCTTTGGAACAAGACGTGAAAGTCGCCTGCTAGCTTTGCAGTCCCTTATGGACAGTCCCCAAGCACACAGGCTTGAGAAATGCCTTCTTCTGGTCTTCTGTTCTCTCACTGCGCTCTTTGCATTTGTGGGGCTGGCAAAGCGCTGCTCCAGGTTTAAAATAATCCTCTCAGACTATACCTTTTAGCATTATGCACTTTATAAGCCACCTGCCAGTGTTTAACAATAAAGACAGATCAAAATCAGCAGGATTGAACGGGTTAGTAGGCATCCATTTGCCGAGTGGCAGCATATTGCTATTGAAAATAGATGAGCAGCAGTATAGACGTGCAGCAGTATAGCATAGTTCCACGTGGTCCCACTTCAAGCACTCATGCAGGATCTAATACTTATTTACCCTAGCACCTTTTCATAGTATTCTGGCGCTATTTTAAAAGGGCATTTTATGCACAAAGTCTCTTTCTATTGTCTAAGTAAAATAGGAAGGTTATGGCATATGAAAGCCAGGCTGAAATCAAAATCTTTGGCACTAATTCTAATAAATTTATCTCTTGCAGACTAAGATCTGCATTAAATACTTTGTTATACAGTGAAATGCAATTTATCCGTATTACATGTGTGTTTTCCTAATGGACATTAAACTGCAGTTGCCAGGACTATGAAATGAAAACTTAGAAAGGTTAACTTGATTTGCATTGATCAAAAGATACACGGCCATTATTTATGGGAACTTGCTATGCTATAAACTGATAAGCAGAAAAAAATCCACTTCAAATATATATTGTTGGCTCACTCATCAAGGCTAGTTAAACCATTCCTCCTATTTGTCTTTATTTCGGCATTTATTTGTGCTCTAAGAGGGTTCCCCACAAACAAAATGACACATACTGCTTCAAAAACTGCACATTGTTTCTCTTAATTAGGATTTTGACAGGTCTGAATGGATCTTATTAAAGGGAAGGGGGAAAGTCTTCTAAACCTCCAATTCTGAAGTAAATCTGAAGCAAGGGGAATTCAGAGACCTTAACAAAAACCATATTTTTCAAAGATCCACCATGTGGAATTAAGAGAGGTTTATCATTTAGCTGTTATTCAGGGAGCTCTGGATGTACTCAGTGTTTTACAGACGCATAAAGAAAACAAGGTCCTTGTTTCAATGGTTTTCATATTGCAATTCATATACGGGTTCAGGGCCATGTGAAGTACTGAAGAACGGCTGAAATAAAAGGGTAATTACCAGCACTGGAACATGTAATGAAAAGTATTTGATTTTTATTGTGACATAAGAGGACATTGTTAAATCTACAAGAAGGAGCAAGTTAAAACATTTGGCACCACCTTTGCTGGGAACAGGAGAAAAGAGACTTGGTAGCTGAGTCAGGATAAGTCTGAGTGAAGACAAGACAGTTTGCATGTTTTACACAGATCACCAGGCTGGTTTCCAGACCACAGTAAATACAGTTCCTATCTCATGAATATTATAGCATCCTCACCTTTATTAGGTTTTGCCTTTCATTGCATCACAAATTTAATATATATCTTTTTGCAGAAAAGAAACAAGCTGCAAAGTTTAGAAGGAGAGCCTGGTAAATTATGAAAAAGTATGGGAATTTGAGAGGATAAAGCAGCTGCAGAAATGGGAGCTTTCTATTCATGCTTTAATAATTTTCATTATATTTTATTTATATTTGTTAGTGATTTATTAATGTCAATAATGGATAACAAAATGAGATGAAAAATATTGTGAAATACTTTAAAGCAACTTTCTATATGCTCAGTAAAGTTATATACAAACATATCCAACCCCTATAATGGTAAAAAGCATTATGAGTAGTTTTTTTCTTTTGAAGAATTACAACCAAACTTCCCAAGACTTAAACTTCAATTTCTTATTATCAGTAAGCAAATCTCAAAATTAGAAATAAATGGGAGAGTGGAGAAGGGGCAGAATGGATTTTTGCACTGTTCCTCAAGTAAACAGCCTGGTATACGTTGCTGCATAACCAAAAACTATTTCATGTTTCTACTTCCTAGATTACAATTAAAATCTTCTCCGATAACTGTATAACAGAAGCTCTGAGAATTTCAATCATAGTTGATAACATCTTATAAGATTTTCTCTAGGACCATCACAAACCATCTCCACGGCAACTACAGAAATAACATACCAGAAAAAGCAAGAATAAGATTATAAACTTTTGCCATTTTACAGGTCCCTCAGGAGAAACAAGGAGAAAAGCCAGCATTACCTGACCAGCTACTCCCACAAAATGGCCAGTTGGCTCAGGGATACTCCTCTGTTGCTGCCCTGGAGCAGGCTTTCTGGATGGTACTGTTTGATCCTATCTAATTCCTGATGTACAAGATAAGGTTCAATCCAGAGCACTCAAAGCCCAGGTTTATTAATTCCCAGAAACTACAGTCTGGCTGACATTGAGAGGCTGTGCTGCTCCTCTCCCTACTTCAAGTGGCTCCCTGGACCCTTAAATAGAAAGCCAAGGAGGGGATGCAACACTCATGAGGAGCTGGACTGTACCAGTTCATGCCCTGTGAAAAGGAGCTAGCTCTGCCTGTGCTCAGAAACACAGGCAAGCTCAAAAGGAAGCCCTCTCAACAACTGAGTGAATAGCGCTTTTAAGTGTTTCATGAGGTTGCAGAACAAGGCACAGAGAGTACTGTCAGGGACAAGGCTCACTCTACATGTACACACAAACATGCCTCCAAACCAAGCATAGCTAGCTCATTCTCTCTTGTTATTGTAGTACAATCATGCTGGAGTACAAATGAGCTATTTCTGATTCCACTTAAATGAGATACACAAAACCCTGACAGAAATGTAGGCAATATATTTACCAGTTCTTAAAAGAGCTTTTAATAAAAATCTCCCTTTACCAGCTGAGAAGAACTCATGAAGGGAATGACATGTCTCTTTCAGCATGCCCCTCTCCAGCATCACTTTCCAGGCATGCTTGTCCTCCATCCTGTCTCAATTAATCCTCCGTTAGCTATAAGTAACCATGCCTTTGATGTGCACAAAAAAAGCCTCTCCACATCACAATCACCAAGTGAACATGCCCCGTTGTCAAACATGTGGGCCAGCGGTAACACAAGGCTGGAAATAAGGACACTTCCAAACCAGCGGCATGTCAGAACAGCTTCTAACGGAAGTAACAACAGGGGAGGGGAAAAAGAAGAGATCTGACTGCATTTAAACCAAGGTTTGATCCCTCTGTTAAATGACTACTTGATTTTATGGTAGAGGAATGGGCAGCCCAAAGGCCCTTCCAATCTGCTGTTTCTGCACAGGAGGGGTGCTGTACATTAGTTCCTCGCTTTCCTTACTGCACTTCATGCATTTGGCTCTCCTAGTTCCATTTCACAGAGCGTTAATCACTTACAGATAGTTGCTAATGCAAAAAAAAATTAAAAAAGAAATTATAATAAATAAATAATAATAATAAAAAAAGGCTGGACTGCAGAAGGCAGAACCTTCTGGTTAGCAACATTATTAATTGAAATATAAACAACTGCTAGATTACCAGTGATGGTTTCAAAACAAGAGGTCTTGCACTCTAAAACACACATGCATTGGTCTTGACACTGAATAAAATGTTTGCCTTTTTGAAATTTGCCCTAACGAAAACACTGAAACAATACTCATATACATTGGTAATGGTTGTATATGTTTTAGAACCTTTTGTGATTCCATACCTATTGACAATGTTGTTGAAAAAATGAAAAACTATTCAAACATTTGCGTGTGTAATTTTGTTAGGATTATAGGATGTGATTTTACTTACTTAGCACCAGTCATATCTTTTCAACTGCTGCAATCAAATTTCACTCTGATTCAAGAACTATCACCTGTATCTATCAGAATGAACTCTACCCTAACGAAGAAACTACTACAACATCAGGATTTGAAGGAACAGCTGAAACAGGCTCAGGACAGTGGGAAAAAGACTCTGATCACCGTACATCATGACACCGATGAAATACACCGAGTCCTAGAATGAGTAAAAGGGGATGTGGAACACCAATGGTGGAACACCCTCTTTGGATGGTCACCCACTGCTACAGGAGCTCTCAACAAAATGTTTCACCTTGTTGTTATTCTTTTAGTCTTAACTATAATATGCTTTGTTTTGCTAGTGGTATTGTATGTAAAATTTGGAAAATAATGAAAAGTTTAACCTGTCTGAAATTTATATCAAATGCACAAAACACAGTTGACACCCCACATGAAATAGATATACCTAACTCGGCATTGTGGAGCTTGAGTGACTCTAGTCATGGGGCGGATTATGTAGGAAAATAACCAAAATTGGAGAAAATGAGGAAAGATGGCTTTGCAAAGTTCAGCTCAAAGGCTGCAATATTAGACCAGCTTTGACAATTGCTGCTCTCGAAGTGAGACACAGTTGCTGCTCCCAAAGAAACAGACAAGGTCTGTAAGAATGCAGTGCAATATCCTTGAAATGGGGAATAGAGTGGTATGGAGGTACCACGGCTCATCCCCATTATCAGGATTAAAGAAAACCGCATAGTTGCCATCAAGAAAGGTGGATCACAACTGCTGTCTCAGCAAGGATGGTGAAAACTTGTCCTATAGCTGAACTTTGCTCATTACAATGTCCTTGATAGTAACAGACCAAGGAAAAGGTTAAGAGCTTTCTTCAAACTGTGTATTGTCTTAACTCAGACTAGGGAACAGATATGTTCTGTCCTTGATAGTTAAACTGTGTATTGTCTTAACTCAGACTAGGGAACAGATATGTTCTGTCCTTGATAGTTAAACTGTAACATAGAATAGAATAGGTAACTGAAAACACATTGTTTAAAATCAAGGACCCTGCTCCCCCAAGAAGATGAATGTCTGATAGGAATTTGTGTCAATAAGTTTCTAAAGGACTCGAGACTGCCAGATAGGGCAACCATGCCAAGGGCGATTATGTATGACTAGAGTAACTCAAGCTCCACCTAAAAGTAAAATAGTATAAATTGGCGCAAGAGAAGGGAGATATTTGGGAAGAAGCCCCCATCACAATGTCTGGGATCAGTTGACAGGCTGGATCTCTCTTCTCCCCCCCCATAGGGACGCCTATTGGGTAAGATTTCTGTGTTATGCGCATTTACTTATTTAACATCTTGCTAGCTATTT
>WYDI02034536.1:0-19216 GCA_009867235.2 Psittacus erithacus
GCTACAAACATCGGTATTATCAGTACTGTTCTCAGGCTGAAAGTTAGAAACACAGCGCTGCACCAGCCACTAAGAAGCAGAAAAAACGACTGCTACTGCTGAACCCATGACACCTGGTCATCTTATTTTTATTTTAGATCTATTTTTATAAATTTATATGCCATGAGGAAACATGGGAAATGTATTGAAACTTTTTGGCATTCAGATGAGACATGTTGCAGATAAAAATGGAAACTACCTATATATGTAAGATTAGTTTGATGGCACTCATGACAGGTTGTTAATTAAAAGGTGATATTGCTATATAGAATCTTGTGTAAAAATTAATATGATCTGTCAGATTCTTGGCTGGTAAGGCTATTAGAAGAAAAGACAAGGAAACATATGATAGAGACTGACTCACTTTCATTGTGCACAGGCATTTTAATGGGTAATTTAATCCTGAGATAAGTACAAATGGTTGTGCTGCAATAGATATTATTAATGGCCTGACCGAATGGACATCAACTACAAGTAGCCTTGCTTACTTGACAGCTGGCCTCTTCAAGGAATCTGACAAAACTTGCAGTAATAAGATTGCCTGCCTGACTTTTGTCCAAATTTTCTTGTTTGTTCTATTGATAATCCTTCAAAGAATAATTGGATTTACTTGTCAACAAGGATGCTTTTGCCATCTTGCATATTCTTCATACTTTTCTCATATGATCAACAGTTGATTCAGTTTCTCTGCTGTTCTTCTGAAGGTGTTCTCAAAATCGTTTCATTGTAAGTAATCTTGGGTATTTAGAAAAGAAGCTTGTTTTTACACGTTGCTGTCATTCTGTTAAGCAGAATGAGTAAAAATTATGCAAATAAGATTAAATCTAAGTTCTGTATTTGTTTCTGCAGATACAAAATTCTTTGGATTTTATGCCTGGTAATATAGAAAATTCATTATTCTAATGTTATTCCATATGAAATGGAAAGTAGGTCTATAAAGCTTCCCCTTCTAGAATGTATGTACAACATATAAGAAAAGTTATTCTGTATGGAAGAAGGGTTTTCCATACATTGTTTGGTTTTTCTAGGAACAATGATAATATGTATCTGCAGCCTTCTTTGCTTGGCCTTAGAAAAAAGAAGCTGTAAGCCTTTTTCAGCTGTTTGCTTGCTCACTGAAAATAGGGCAAACCTTTTTTAAATAGAGTTCAATAACCTTATTTTAACATACATGTCTACCTCCATATGCTAAATCAAAAGCTATCAACACCAGTTGGCCACTGTTAAAAATGAGTTGTCTGAGTCATGTTAAATTTGCTAGCTCATTCCTGACCTAATTCTGAGCAGCTGCATATAGGGCCTGATTGAGCTTCATCACAAGTCTAACATGTTCTTGCTGATTCGAACTGATATTCTCTATGAGTGATATTTAAAAGTATCTGCTCAAGTCCTGGTCTGTCTGAGCTGTTTCTTCATAACTTTTTTTTGTTGTTGTTTTATCAAGATGTCCTGATACTTGTATTTCAACACAAAAATAAATACAGCCATGCAATATAACATAATGTATGTTAAGTGCAATGAAGAATCTTTACTAACGCGTAACACTAGTCTACTAGAAGACTTGTGTTTGGAATTCTGGTGGTATAAAAATGCAAGTCTATTTTGGTGACATAAAGGCCAGATTATTCCTAAATCAGCACTGAATGACATTTTGTGCCATTACTCTCTATCTGTTCATTCTTGATCAGCTATCGTAAGGTGACTTATTTTTAAATGTAAGTTTTGCATAATTTCAGTGGGTCACTTCTAAGGCGTCTTTGAGATAAAATATCTCTGCTTTGGTAGTCTTAGTTCTTGTGAGGTGCCATCTTTGGAGATAGTGTCACTAAATATGGCCACTCAGCTCTGCCTTTCTGAAGCAGTCCTGCAGCTGCAAGTGTTGGGCTCCCCTGTCAGCAATATCAGAATATTTTCATTCCATGGACACCTTCAACAGAGATTATGAAAAGCTGCAGAACAAGAGCCCCTTACTGATGTAAAAAATTCCCTGCTGCAGTGCAGTCAGAATGAATAATTACCTGAATGGCCATGTTGCTATCACTTTTTCATGTCTACACTAGTGCTAATAATTTTAGATTTTAAAAAAACACCAGTGTTGCTCTGTACTGTTACAGGTTTTGTATATGAGTTTGCACCTTCTTTTTGCTCATAGCAAACATGATGATGCTGCTTTTTTGGAGATGAACACAGACAGCTGCCTATCTCTCATATTTTAGTGCTCCAACCTCAGACTTGCTTCACCAAAGAGGTATTGAGAACGAATATAGCTGGCATGCCACAACACCGAGGTCATAACAGAACCTTAATAGTGAGCTTGACCACTGTAGATGCAGGGGTTACTTTTCACTGTTTCGGATTGGGGGATAGGTTTTTTGTTTGTTTGGTGGTTTTTTGGTTTTGTTGTTGTTTTTTTTGTTTTGGGGTTGGGTTTTTTTTGGAGGGGGTGCAGTTTGTGGGTTTCGGTTTTTTGTTTTTTCTTTTGAGTTTTTTGCTTTTTCTTTTTGATTACTCTGTGCCTCGTTTTGGCTATTGAGTGGGTATAGCTGTGCAGGACACTTCCACATACACAGTACTCGTATTTCTTTACCACTTCATTTAAAAGCTGCATGCTTGATTGTACAGAGTCTGTTTGCAGTCCCATTGCTCAGTCCTAGACTGACCTGTTTTCACGGTCATCTCTAAGTTTCTAGTAAAACCAATTCAGAAAGTTTTTCCAAATATTCATTATGTGAGGTGTCTTTGTTAGCTTGAGCACACTGATAAATGTCACTTGGCCCTTGTGATAATGAGACTAAGCTAATCAGGCTTACTGAAGTTCATGGACCACCAAGCAATGCTTCATGAAGCCAGTTGATGTCTGGCAATGCTAATGCTAAACTAAGATTAAAATAAGTAAATTGCATCAGATCTAAGCTGGCTCTTCTTATAGCTAGTCTGGATCAGGGTGGGTTTACTAGCTTATTCACAGATGTGTAAGTCTATAGCGGACACAGAGTATTTGTATTTTATGTAGCAGTGGTTTTGAGCTGGTAAGTCCTACTATATCGCAATTGCTCTACGCAGTGGTAGTTCCTTTGCAGCTGTGGTACCCGCAGAAAGCCTGCACTTTTGGATAAATGCAATCAGGTTTTTGCCTATGTTGTTCTCACCTTAGGATTTTCACTTTCACTTGGTAGACTATGACTTATGAAAAGCTTTATGCAATGCTGAACAAGAAGCTCAGCAACCAACCTTTGAAATGGAAAAAAAAGCCCTTGTTTTTCTCTGAAATGTGTATCTGTAGTGGTGAATATTTGTTTAGTCTTTCTAAGTGAAAGGTATGCTTTCAGTTAACCTTGGGGGGTGGTAAAAGCTAGCACTGTGCTAATGGAGTTGTTAAAACAACTGGCAACAAGGATTCATTGTGATAAAGCTTTGAAGCAATTGAGAGGTAAAAAATATGGTCTGTTGTGTGCATATTGTGTGTACGAGGAACTCTTATGCTTCTAAGGATTATTTGGGTTCTCGTATCTATTGGAGTAAAGCCTGTAGTTGCCTTTGAGGATGACTTGAAAGAGAATATGTAGGTTAGTGCCCTGGTACATTTTTCATAAAAGCTGACGATTTCTGTTTAGAAATGCTTGCTGTAAAAGCCTATACATATATATATACGCACACACATGCACATACGCACATACATATATGAAAAGGATTATTTTAAACCTCTTCCAGCAGTTCAGCAGGTGTTACCTGATAAAATAGCGAGCATATGGGGAGAAGCATCCCATCCTCATTTTAAAACCAATTGGACAGACAGCAAGTTGGATTGGTTGGGGAAACCTGCTCATACCTGTTCAAAGCTGTCTGTGTGTCAAGAAACATGGTATCAACTGGGCAAGAGCCAGAGTGAGTTCTAGCAGTAATTATACTTCATCCTGGTCTTTGTTATCTAGAAATCCAATTGCTTTTTAGGTTTGGGCAATCAGTATCTTATCCTCTACAAAAGGCTTATGAAAGTAAATACCATAATAGAGTGTTCAATGTGTATTCATTTTGGTTTGTGCTATAAGTGGCACTTTACAAGAGGAGATGCTTTGAAGAAGGCACTCAAACATATTTTGATGATCAAAAGTTGTTGTAAAATGAAGCTTATGTCCACAGAAAACTTGCTCTGAGGGAATGATTGGAAGCAATACAAGTATATGAAGTATTTTATTTTATGCTGTTATTTGTACCCAAATTTCTATTCTTTTTTTATAACATAATAGAAAACCAGATTAAGAACTCAGAAATTACATAATCCCTTGATGCCAGTGCTCTGATATTCTGCTACCTTCAGCACTTGATTAGCATCTTGCTACAGATGTCTCCCTGTAGCAGTGAAGTGTGTCAGAAAAGATGGCTCAGAGCCCTAGCACTGTGCCCTCTCAAATTGCCACGTGTCATTTTTAATAGCATGTTGAGATTTCTAACTTAGTATGTCAGTGGTATTTTGTGATAGTATTTAAACACCTTTTGCAAGTGTTCTTTTTTTATCAAATTAAATTATCTTAAATCTTGATTTTTAGACTGCATGTCTCCTCCTAAATATCTAGGAATAACAAGAAAGGTAAGACAAGTTCTAGCAAAACTGTGCCTCAGTTAGTAGCCAGACTGACAGTTCCTTAAGACACTTGCATCATTGTAAAGTAAAGCTACTTACTGTGAATCAGCAAAATATACTTTCTTTAAAATAGAAAGCGTGGCTTTGAGAACAAAAAATACCATGATGAAGTCTTGTTTTAAAACAAGAGTGATCAGCCCTATGGTAACTGTTACTACTTTTTAACCTATTGCTATAAAGATTTACAAGATTGAAGTTATACTGATAAATGTTTGCAGCAGGCAGAAATCCTGACTGAAGTGACCACCTGTGTTACCTATTTTGTTTAACAGGTATAGATACTTCCAGTCTTTCCTAGGTCTTTTTGTTGGCTAGGGACTGATGTTAGTCTTTGTTCATTTTGCACACCTGAAAGATTTGCTATGGATTAATTTATTAAAGAAGGTCTGTTTGTATAAGAACTTGCTCCTTTCCCTTCCCTTTACAAGTTTGTGTACGTTAGTAATCTATTTGTACAGCATCAACAGACTCTCTAGGTTTTCCACTGGCCAGTTATTTAGAGAGTGCTTATTTCTACAAAAAAGAATGTAACAGAGTTTGAGTGCAGCAGGCTACTTCTTACCTGTGGATTTGCTTGTTAAGTCATTCCTTTAAGATGAAGGTTTGCTTAAGGTGAAATCAGGACTCTTAGTAAAGTGCAACACTTAAACTTGCAGCTTGAGTTTCTGTGCCATGAGATTTGTTAAGACTTGCAAGTATGAAAAAACCTGAAAGATTGCCCAGTGACACAAATTTTACTATCCGTAAGAGAATCTGATGTTAGTGTCAGTAAGCAGCAATGGTATGTTTAGTTCATTAGTTTATGAAATTCTGTATTGGCCGTGAAAGAGCAGATGATAATACCTTTAGCAATACTTCTAGCATAACTTGTCTAAGTCATTGGTCTGTTTCCTGTTGCAGACTTCCACTATTCAGATTGTGGCTGCACATATAGAGATGCTTATGTGTATTCCCAGCGGTTTGTTCCTGCTGTCATATGCTGTTGTGGGATGGGTGCTTGTGTAGGCTTAAAATGAAGTGTGATTGGGAACCCAGGTTAAAAAGTTAGTTAAAAGCATTTAAGCTGTTGCTGTCGCAGAGATGTTGCTTATCGAGCAGTGACACCTTTGTTGCATGTAGATAAATCAAACCATATAGTTAAATTTAAACATACCAGCTGTTTGCTGAAGGTGTAGTCGCTCATGTTTCTGCTTGATGCTTGCTACTGTTATGCAGTGAAGGGAAAGAAGCTTAGGCTAAATCTAACTAAATTCCTTTTCCCTTTTCATGCTTGGTTTTTGTCCTGTAGCTTCAGTGTCCTTATTGTGGGTTTCTGAGAAGCAGCAAATTAGAAGTTTTGAATTTCTGAAAATAAAGACAAACTCCAGCTTTCCCCCATTTTTTTTATTCTTTTTAGTTCATAATCTTGATCTTTTTATTTCCATTGTTGTTAAAGTATCAGCTGTCAGAGATCAGAAATGAATGTTTTATTAAGTTTCATGGTTGATTGTCCTAATCAAAAAAAGCTGTGCAGTACTGAATGTTTTATTAAGTTTCATGGTTGATTGTCCTAATCAAAAAAAGCTGTGCAGTACTGAAACACCACTGCTTAGAACCCCCAAGATCCAGACTAGTGTTTTTCCTTTAAACAGAGGCAGACCCTTCCCAAAGGTGGGCAGTGGCAGGTCAGGAAACAAGACACAAATGGCAGCATGGGTTACTTTGACCACATGTAGGGAAAAATCTTTTCATCTTGTGGCTAATTCAGTTTCGGAGCAGATTTCCCAGAGTGGTCATGGATCTCCCTATTTGGAGATACTGAGAACTTCTGGACAAAGGTCTGAGTAACTTGATGCAGCTGGAGTGGCTTCAACCAGGGAGCTGGACCAGGAGACCTTCAGAAGTCCCTTCCAATTTAAATTTTTCTGTAATTCTAGGTGTTTGCAGACTAACAAACTCATAGATGTCCAGTCAGGTGGTGGTGTGTGTTTTGTTTTGTTTTTAACCAGGTGGGGTATGTGAAGTAGAAAAAGCAAGAATAATATTCTGCTGAATGAAAATGCTGAACAGTCAGATGGTTTCTGTTTCCTGCAAGCTTGCAAGTATTGAGCATGTTTACTAGTCAAATCCTGTGATTTTTCAGAGGAAAACTAGTACTGAAGAATACCCAGTTCAAGGCTGACTATATAAATGTTCAGGTTTTTTTCTGACCAGTTATGGTTTCACCAACTATTTCAGCAGAACTCCTTTTAATTTAAATGTAGTGATCCAAAGCATGAAAGTCAATCTCCGAATGAATTATACATTTAATAAATCTCATAAAAGCTTCTAAGGTTTGGTTGTGTTCCTTCAACAGTTTACAGCTATTTTTTTTTAAACCTATCAAAGTAGATATAAGAGCACTGCCAGACTTGATTTTCTAATGTGAAGCATGTCTTTGTCAAAAACAAGATAGTACAGTGTATGGAGATTTAAAGAGAGGAAAAAATACATTTTATTTTTTTAATAGTGAACAAAACTAGGTTGTTGTTACATTTCTGATTTTTAGGTTCACCACCAGCTCAGAAGAGCCAATGGTAATTGTGAGAGAGAACAGGAAAATCTGCATTTGATGTGCTTTGAGACAAAGGAGTGTTGAAGCATGTGCCTGAATGCATTATGTGACTCTAAAAATCAAGTTAGAAATTTAAAAGGAGAAAATGTTCTAATGACAAGGAAAGAAAATAGATTAAACAGAATGTGAAAAGCAAGTTCTTCTGAGGTTACTCAAAAGAAATGGGACTGAGTTATATCACACGTTCTCTCTTACATACTAAGGGTTGACTTCAGACAGTTTAACCTTCCAGTGGCATCTTTGTAGGAGAAAATGTTTTGTTTCAAAGTGACTTAAATTTAGCCCAAATCTCTTAATACTGACTTTGTGTGTTGTGGGAGAGTTCAGTTGTTCGCAAGCATTATATCATAGTGTCACCCCTGTTATGAGTGGTAATGTCTTGTTCTTCAGGTGATTATTCCTAAACATGTAAGTGGTAAAAATATACATAAAAAGGTATTCAATTCGTTGAGGAAAAAAAAAAATAAATTAAATTTCATGCAGAGAGGAAAAAATAAAGATAAATTAATTATTAGATTTTCCAGATTTAGAAAAAGTTTTCCTGAGGTCAAGCTAAGTGAATTCTTTTCTGTCCAGTAAAAAAAATGGCCTTATGCTGCAGCCCATAACTGCTTATAAAAATGAAAGTCAGAAGAAATTGACATTGTTAGTTCATTTCATGTTAGTTCATTTCAGCCAGACTCAGAGACACAAGAAGTGTAGAAACTGGCCCAAATGGGGCTTTTCTTCTATTTAAGGTCTTGCAGCTGATCTATTAAAGTGCTGCAGAGTACATCCAAATAGTCTAGTCAGTGAGGTTTCAGCTGATCGCACCTAACATGCTTTCTGCTACCACCCAGCTAAGCTTGAAGAGGAGAAAAGCACCTTGCTCAACTCTGTCTTGCAACATCTGCATTTGTTTAATGGTATTTAGCTGTTAATGGCTGGATATAAGAATATGAACAAACCATTAAAATGGTGTTGCAAAACTAGCTATAAGATGTAGTAGAGTGAAATAATGTACCCTACTTGAAAAGCTGTTTACTGTATGAGGAGGGCAGCATTCCCCCAGTGTCAGCAGAGGATTGCTTCCCCGCAGAGAACCCCAGGGCAGACGACTTCTTCCTAATGGCGTTTTGTCTTACCTAAAGCCAGGTCTTTTCATAAGAGTCAGTAGTAGACTAAACCCACATTCTTCCTTTTAAGGGCTTCTGTAGATGATCATCTTACTCACTGGCTTTTAACTCAAGTTGTTGGAGCCTTTTCTGGAATTTTTGCATGGATATTTTCTGCAGTCTCACTCTTTACAAACGTAGTTTTCTTGTGCGTGTCAAGGTGTTAAACTTTCCAAGTCAGTTGCACAGATCTGATTTCTCCTGCTGCACTCTCAATAAGCCTTTCCTTGCTTTACTGAGTGCCTAATGTGTGATTTGAGGAGCTTGAGGAAAGATGGGACATGCATTTGTGAATTTGCCGTAATAATACGTCAGGCAATTGTATGCCATGTCAGTGTCGGCAACTAGACAGCCTTGCTTAAACCTCTTGAAGATCTTCCCTTTTTAAAAGACTTATTCTTAGTTTCTTTGAGTGTGCTACTTTGCCAGTGAAATATTCTCAGTGATCCATATTGCCATGCAAATGTGTATCTTGTTTGAGTGTTCAGAAGCATTGCTTCCAAACTGCATTAACCTTTCAGCTGACATTGAATTTTCCAGGGCTGCAGCACTGTGGTATAGTGCTGTTATGTGACCTCTTATAAGGTGAGTTAATGGAAGATAACTAACAGCATGTTCTTTACAGTTATTAGTACTACATTAATTGCTGCTAACTACTTAATAATGTGGCGTTAGTAAACTTTTTACAGTAATATTTCCATTTCCTTTGCTACTGAGAGAAGTTTTGTTTTCATACATCTGTGTTGGAAGTTTAGAAAGTTCAGTGCACAACTCCAGGAAGATGGAGACACCATTCTCACTGATTAGATTTTCAATCTAATAGTATCATTCACTGCTAATTTCACAGACTCAGAAGCGCTTTTTAATTTGTAATTTTTAATGTTGCTTTTCCCATCTACTCTTTCTTTGGCTTCTCTTTTTTCTGATGTGTTAAAGTTCCTGAAATAGCCTCCTGATTTCTATTAACGTTTCATGTAAAATAAGCTCTGCTGATCTACTGAAAAGCAGAAGGGGAATGTTGGAAGTGGAAGCAGGGGTAGAGATTATAGGATCCAAATGGACAATTATGGGAGCTTATAAAAGCAAGCTCTCTGTCCTCTACAGAAACTTTTCATATTCTACAAACAGCATGCTACTGGTTCTGCTGGAGAAACAATGACTTGCATGGCAAAGCAACTTTTGGCAGTATTCCTAATGCACTGCAAAGCAATTAGGATGTTAGCAGCATTTGGAAGGTGCCTGTGTTTCAGGGACAGCTTTCTAATGCAGATGGGGCTGAAGATACTTAAGAAGTAATTGAAGACTGTCTCATGTTTTCTGCCTGTTTATGCACTTCATAATATTTAAAATACATGCAGTATATTTACAGCCGTCATCAGTTTGCATCCTGTAGTTTTGAAGTAACCTCTAAGACCAAAACACTAGCAAAAAGCTAAAAAACTTCTTTTTCAATGCCAGTAATCTTCATGTAAGTCATGCAAGTGTGTAGGAGATCAGTCCCAAAATATGCTTTGGTAAAAAGAGAAAATGTCAACCAAAAACAGCCCCAAACACTGAACGGTTTTTGGTTCTTAGGAACAGTTTTGAGCACACTGGGATTTTTGAGATGTATTTAAATATATTCAAAAAAGGTGTGGTGCGCATTTCGTAATTAATTTTTTCAAGACGAGCAGCCTATTATGTTTCAAGTAGTTGTACACATACAGTTTGATATAAGTGTTAGAAAGAATTCCACGTTGATTGTTTACAGTGTAGGAATATCATCCTGACCAGAAACACAGGGAGTCAGACATACTCAGCTAACTGAAAGAACGCTAACATAAATACAGTGCAGATAAAGCTAGAGAAATTTGAATTGACAGGTGAAGTATTTATTGGCATTTTTTAGCCTGGTATTTATTTGCAGAGCATCCAATTAGTTTACCCACTAACTAGATGGAGTTGGTGATGTGCTAGCTTTTATGTTTAATTACTACTTAGAGGGCATCATGGTGCCTGGCAGCAAACATGACAGCATTTTAAACTATTTGTAAAAAGTATGCTGAGATAATGCCACATTTCATAGAGAGATACCTTCAGTTACTGGTATACTTGGACATAGAATCACAGAATAGTTAGGGTTGGAAAGGACCTTAATATCATCAAGTTCCAACCCCCTTGACATGGGTGGGGATACCTCACACTAAACCATGTCACCCAAGGCTCTGTCCAACCTGGCCTGGAACACTGCCAGTGATGGAGCATTCACAGCTTCCCTGGGCAACCCATTCCAGTGCCTCAGCACCCTTACAGTAAAGAATTTCTTCCTTATATCCAGTCTAAACTTCTCCTGTTTAAGTTTTAAACCATTACCCCTTGTCCTGTCACTACAGTCCCTAATGAAGGGTTCCTCCCCAGAATCCTTATAGCCCCCCTTCAGATACTGGAAGGTGTTATGAGGTCTCCACACAGCCTTCTCTTTTCCAGGCTGAATAGCCTCAACTTTCTCAGCCTATCATCATACAGGAGGTGCTCCAGTCCCCGATCATCCTCGTGGATGTAGAGGGGCAGGATCATCTCCTTCGACCTGCTGGTCATGCTCCTTTTGGTGCAGCCCAGGATACAGTTGGCTTTCTGGGCTGCAAGCGCACACTGAAGCTGGTTCATGTTCATTTTCTCATCGACCAACACCTCCAGGTCCTTCTCTTCAGGGTGCTCTGAATCTCTTCTTTGCCCAGCCTGTAGCTGTGCTTGGGATTGCTCTGACCCAGGTGTAGGACCCTGAACTTGACATGGTTAAACTTTGTAAGATTGGCATCAGCCCACCTCACAAGCATGTCAAGGTCCCTCTGGATGGCATTCCCTCCCTTCAGTGTATCAATAGAACCACACAGCTTGGTGTCATCAGTAAACTTGCTGGGGCACACTCAATCCCAATCTTATTTCAATTTTAGAGTTATTTTTATGAATTTATATGACATGGAGGAATACAAGGCATTTATTGAAACCTTTTGTCACATTTAGATGGCAGATTATATTGGTATCTTCAGGTTCTTCCTAAGGTGCAATGTATTCAACACAACCTAAAATACAAGCGTTATGCTGAAATGCAGTTGGTTTTTATCTGTGCTTACTGTTAATATCAGTTCAGTTGTTTCAGTCGCTAACAATGAACAGTCATTTTTATAGCAGTAGAAACAAACCTGAAGAGCTACTTGGTTTTTTTTCTGTCTTACCCTCAACTTATAAAATCAGTTGCAGCAGAAGAATAATTGGTCTTTTGGGAAAGACTAGTGGGGAGGAAATGTGTATATTCCATGCAAAACTGGAGTAGAAAATGAACAGCTGTCCATCAAACCTGTTCTTTTTGTAGAATTTACTTCAATAAAGAATTTATTCAAAGCATTCTACTGCTTCTAGAAGAGATCATTTCAGTAGCTACATATGTTGTCCTTTTGCTGTCTAAGGCAGTTACTTTTCCAGTTCTATTAAAACTTGAAATTTTAGATACTTGCTAGTTTAAAAACAAGAAATAAAACTTATTCACAGCTTTATATGTATCTATATATAGGTAGTTTACATTACTGTATATGTGACTGCTTCTTCCAAAAAATTGTAAAGCATCATGATAGGTCTCTGTCACATCCATAATGCTGCTCCAAAACTTTTCCTGTAAATTACCTTTCTAACAACTTGAGGTTGCTCATGATAGTTTCTTTATTGGTGTTTTCTTCAGAGTCTTCATTCATTTTGAATGTGTAAACTCAACTTCTGGAGTAAGAACATTTTCTAGCTGACTTGATTTGTTAATAATTTGTTAATACGGAAGGTTTTAGCTTTTTTAACAAAGCTGTAGGTACTTTACAGCTCATGAGCTGGGAGCATGAAACTGAAAATCTCATTGCTCTTTGGTCTTTGTCTGCATGAGTGTATGCTTTGCTCCTTCTAAATAAGAAATAAAACAGCTTTGTCAGCTGAGGATGTTTTCTGGCTTTTATAGTCAGGTGTTTAAAAGAATCGTCAGATTTTTCGTTCTCTTCCTAAATGGAACAACTTGGCATGTACAAAGGATGAATCATTCTTCTTTTTCAATGTTAATCATTCTTGCTGTGTTATAAAAATCTTTTAAGTATTCTCAAGATAGATGCTTTGGTAGTGTTCGAGCAGTAAACATCCTCTCACTGTATCTTATCACTAAGATTATGTATTAGCTGGCATTTTCTTCTGAAATGTTATGTTTTCAATTTGTATTAATCATATAAAATCTACTGTTACAAGCAGAAGCTGGAGCTGGTACAGCAGTATCTGTCTTGGTCTGAATCAGATTGAAAGTTTCCTCTGTTCTTTAAACTTTATTTCTTTCAAGTTAGTGATTTGACTAAATAGGTAGTTGCTGCTTAAATATTAATGTATTTTTTTTTTTTTACCTGTTTGTTCAGGAGAAGGCCTTAAATCTCAATGCCTCAATAAAAACATTGTTTGGTTTTCCATTTCTTTTGAGAAATCTGGAAGATGAAAATGGGCAATCTTTATATTTTTCAGCACAATTTGCAAGAGTTTTAGTCAAGTTAGGTAAAAATCTGTATTTTGGTGCCTGTCTAGGTAAAGTGATTTGTAAGGACCATCCCACATTAATTGTTTTTATGTGTAATGGTTTTTAAAATTCTCTGCGTATTTGTGTGACTTGTACATATACTTTAAATACCCTTCCACGGAACTGGGGCATGTATGTGTACAGCTAATTTAGTAATTCTAATGTTAAATGGCATTCCAGACTTCAAAAGAGTAATGTCATCTTTGTGAAGAATGAAAGAAAAAGACATGGCGGTAACTAGGCTGCTAGTCTGTCAAAACTGTTCACACAAAGTAGATTTTAAAAGAGTAAAAGTTCAGTTTGTGAGGCATTTGTAATACTGAATGTCAATCAACCTAACTTTGTCCTTTAAAAACTCTAGCATATTTTGTAATGAAAACATAGTTTTAAACATAGGACTATCTGGAAAAGTGTTGCTTTTGGAATGAAGGAATGTAATTTTAAATGTAAGACTTGCTGGAAAGTTGTTAGAAGTGTAGATCTGTGCTGCCATTTGACTATCAATTGCTGGCCATGTTGGCTACAGTGAGTATCTTCTAATAAAGCTATACAGGCTTAAGTTTTCTTGCCATCCTATCCCAGGCTATCATACTTAAACACTTGAGACTTCATGTGTATTCTGTACACACCAAAAAAATCCCTACTCTGTGTACTTTCCGCGCTTTCACCAGATTCGCTATTGGCTTGTTTCTATCAGTCTTAGAAGTCTTTTCAGTCTCCCCAACCCTGGATTGTATGCCGTGATTCTTATTTTCCATGCATATGACAACTTCTGGTCATGGAAAAGGTATTTTTGGACTGATGTGGTTTGACTTGACAGCAGTTCCTGCAGTTTCTGCTTGAAACTATCATCTGTGTTTAGATGGACTAAGTTGGTATGTGGTTCCTTTTTTGTTATGGTTTCTTTACATCTTTCATAGTGAAAGAGCTGAAATATTAGCACTATTTCAGGTAGTAAAAATGTACCAAGACAAGGGCCAATGGAAAGCCAACTTAAATTGTAGATCTAAGAAGCTTGCCAGTTATTTATCACTTTGTACTGAAGTAATTTAAAGAAATGGTTTTTCACAAGTCTACTTTTTAACAAAATGTCCTTGCTTTCCCTTACACTGAAAAGTCTCCTCAAAACTGTTATTTTAGGTTATTTTGAAGTACTACTTACCTTTTTTTCTTTTGCCATTATTATTCCTTCTGCATCATTTTTCTGTGGCAATAATACAGATTGGCAGAATCTTCAGTGCAAAGTAGCACAAGATAAGGAAGAAAAATTGTTTGCTACTATCCTCAAACAGGAATAGCTGAGTGAGGCTTATAGTAAGGTAATAAATACTCCAAATGCATCTGTTTAGCATAGGACTGAAGACAAATGCCATATAATCCATCCTTCTGAAGTCAACAGGGGAGTGGTAGGAGTCATCAGTGTGCTTGGTGAAATTGCCCTATGGAGCACCTTCATCATCTTGGGTCATACACCTTTTCTCTGCTTTTCTCACCTTTTCTCCTACCTGCTGGGTAGGACATGAGAAAAAGAAATTAAATAGGTCTTTATCTGTTACCAGACTTCTGTATTTTCTATTTCTTCTCCCTCCTTGCTTGCAAACTCTCTCTTCAGTTCCTTTTATCTGAAAAGCTATTTCGTTTATCATATTTCCAGTAGAGTCCTAGCGAGGTATAGATCTTTTCTATAGATGCATTTAGTTGATAAACGGATGGCAGCTTTGACTTTACTTCAACGTACATAAAGGTATACAAAGAAATTGGAAGTGCGTTTATGAAGGATCAGATGTCAGTTATTTTCTTACAGCTTTCTTGTAGCTTTTGGGATTGTCAATTTAAGTTGGTGGATAAGCAGTATAAAACCTTTTGATCCATGTTTGTATACAGAGCTTTAGTTCTTGATAAAGCAGGTGTGGCATTAATGAGAACAGTATTTGGAAAGCATATTTTAGCTTATGCTGAAGTAAGCTCCTTTAGGGGAAAAAAAAAAAAATCTTAAATATTGGGAGAGAAATACTCGCACATAGCTTCTTTTTGTGTCCTCTGCCATTCACAAAAACAGAGAGACTGTGGGATCTTCACCTGCGTGTTCTCATGTTTTCATCTTTTTCTGAAGGTTGAATGCTGACTCAAAGAGAATATATCCTTTTGAAGCTCAGCAGGGTAACTCATGAGTATGATTTGCTTTTAATGATGGTTCCAGACCTGTCAGAGCAAATTAAGATGTTCTTACAGGAGTATCAAATCCCATGCTAACTTTTCAGGAGTAAAGGTTAAACAGTTATTTAATTAAATGCGTAAACATTTTGATAGATTTGCCTATATTAAAGTTAGCATAAGCAGACAATCAGGTGAGAATAGGGTTCTGTACATTCCATTCCATTCATAGTGTATTATTTAGGAATACATTTCTTTACAGGTATTTCTTGATAGATATAACTTCAGGAGTACTTACTAGCAAGATATTTTAAGATGTCTTGTCCAACTGAATCTGTATGTTATAGTGGTATAAAATATGTATAGTATATGTTATGCATTACAATAGTATAAACAATCTATTGCTATTTCCCATGCTGGAGAATGGTTGGACTTGATGATCTTAAAGGTCTTTTCCAGCCTCGCTGATGGTGTGATTCTACGATTCCTTTAATTTCATAAGACAGCACTTTTATCCTACACAGTTTCTTGCTTACAGCTGTTCCTGTTTATATAATAAAGTGCAAGCACCTTCAAATGTGACTGAATCATGTATGTGAGAATATGTGTATCTACCCTTAAGCTAAACATAGGCTAAATATATTTAATTTGAATAGAACGTTGTTAGAGACGTTACAGAAACTGCATCAAAGACACTGGGTTTAATCTGAATTTTCGAAGAGGTGGTTAAGGGAAGTTAAAGCATATTATTAATGATTATTTCAGATCATTCTGATACAGAATAATGTTAGAGGATACACTGACTCTCTGCTCTTTGGCAGGTGGATGACATCTTAGGAGAAGGCAGTGATGAAAGTGATAGTGAAAAAAAAAAGCCAGAAAAGAAAGGTGAAAAACCTCAGATTAGTGCAACAGAAACTCTAGGAATGAAAATGGATCAGAGACCTGGATCATCGTCATCATCGTCATCGTCATCATCAAGTGAAAGAAGCTTAACATGCAGCGTACCCAGGTATGAGTTTTTTCAAACATAAAAAGAAGCGTTAATGATGTTTCATTGTGAGTGCACTATTCACCATGCCTTTGACAATGAAATATTCATGTCCTTGTTAACCTCTGTATGTTGGTGACTGGTTTATTTTGGCATGGTTTGTAGCTGTGAAATTATTATGCTCACCTCTTTAGTGCTTTGGGATTGATTTAAAGAAATGAGCATAGTAAAGGTGTGTTGGCAACTGGGATATTGGCTGTTTTGAAAGAGCTGTAGATCACTGATCTGTGCTTATTTTAAAGAAGCATTGATCCTGAGTCAGGTAGAGGACAATGTCCTCTTCAGTGTTACTTTGTAAAACAAAGCATGGTTTTGGAAAGCTATGCTTTTTTTCATCTTGGTTTTTTTGAGATACTTTTATATGTGACATTCAGCAAAATCGGGTTGTTGAGATGGTTGTCCCCTTAGAAAGTAATTTAAACTTGCTGGTCTCTTCTGCATAAATTATTTTAGCATTGACTGTTGAATGATGACTACCAAGTAATTTGCTAGTAAACTAAGACTTGATAAAATAAGTACTTATTTTAAATATGTTAAGGAGTGGTTCTTAATCTGCAGCTGCTTAATTTTTTTAAGTCTAACAATGTTTAGAGAACAACATAAGATGAAGATATAGCACTTTTAATTTAGAACTGCTGTAATATCATCATCCTGTATCACAAAGTGCTAAAAATTGCAAACATGACTCAAATGTGAATTGTACTTTCTTTCTGCTCTCATAACTGGATTCTGTTTTCAGTCGTAAGAATTTAAGCTCTAATATTTTTCTTTCAATGGAGAATAATATAAATAGTAGGACTTAAGTGACTTATTTACATTTACATTATTTTAACTTTTATGAGCTTTGGTTTAGTGCGCAAAGAATGTATGAGAAAAATTGCAAAAACCACCACAGAATGTGATATCCAAATACTCACAAGAAGATTTTGATTGGGGTACGAATGTTGCTGTGTGTCAGGAGTTTATTGGAGAAAGAAGTACATGGAAAGCTTGCACAGGCCTTTTAGTTTATCATGGGTATTTTTAATCATTGCGCATCTTCAGAAAAACGCCAGTCTAAAAGGTATGAGACTTTAATCTGTCTCAAATAGCTAGAAGAGAAATTCCCTCCTAAATGAAGTTTGGAAGAGGAAAGGCAAGCCAGTAATGAATATTTTTAGAATACCATTTGAAGCAGCAAGGCATAGTGGTGGCATGTCACTGATAGTTCATTCTAATAATGTGATATTTTTGTGTGTGTGTTTAGAAAATGAATCAAATTCTGACAAAGGAAAAGCAAAAGGAATAATTGTAAGGAATGTTGCTTAGGGCTGTTGCTCCATCCTATTTCCTATGTACGGTTTACAAAGTGCATGTACATTTGTAGTTGATTTTTGCTCTGTATAGGAAAGTTCATAAATAAGTTTGGGAGTACTTATGCACTCAGAAGCCATGCAGAAGTAATAGTGTTACTGCTAGAATAAAGGCTTTGAACAGCAGCTGAAGTAACTTTTCTATTTTTGACCTTTCTGCCTCGTAAGAGTTTCCCTGTCAGTCTGTTAAATTGCATTCAGGGTTGAACCTGAATGGAGTGCTGAAAAATACTCAAAAAGTGCTGGTTAAGGTGCTGAACTTAACTTAAGGTCTGCTAGAAAGGAAATTCTCCTTGATAGAAAGGAGCCTCTGCCTGTCATCTTAATTCTATTTTAAGTTTGAAGTTTTAAATTTGTTTTCCTGGTCAGTCGGTGTCATATGTACTAAAGAGATACTGTATCAAATGTTCAATGTAAAAACAGTCACTAAACAGCGGGGTTAAAATCTCCAGGCATTTAGTCCACTCCAACACAAATACTAACTACAGTCTCTGGGGGCCACATTTCTAAAAGCTAAATGCTATACAAGCGTATACATCCCAGCAAAACCTGAAGTATCTGTTCTGAAAATTGGATTCTTGGAGTGCTAGGAGCGTAACACGGGTGAAATTATATTTAATAATTTTCAGTTATTTCTGCTCTGTTGTATAACCTGAACTCACAAATGAATGTGAATACTGTCACCTCTTGCCACAGTAAGAAGAAAGAGGCTTTGTATTCTAAAGGCCAGTTCCAGTTATTCATTATGTAAATCCACCCTGGACCAGCTATTTAAATCATTATTTTGTAACTTGCTGTGATCACCTTTATGTCCATATTTTAGTTATTAAAGTTTCCAGAAAGCAAATATGAACAAGAAAAAGGCAGTTTAAATATGATCCAGTGCTCTCTTGTTCTGACTCAGCAGAGCTGAGGTCTGCAGAGACTAGTTTCTGGTAAGCAGTGCTGGGAAGGAAAGTAGCAAACATGAAACAGGTTGATGCAGTGTTTAATGAAGTCTTCAAGCGGATTATTTTTAGTCCCAAAAAGTTACAGCTGAAAAGAATGGTGGTTATTTAAAATATGCTCATAAACAGACACTTCTGTCTGTATCTATTGTTAAGCAGTTATTTAGACTTCACGTACCTCCGACAGGTTTGACCATGGATTCATTGAGGACCTATATGGATTTTTCATTTGATTTTCATGGGTTTAGTTCAGGTTCCCAGAGCATTTTGTTGTTTGTGGGGCTTTTTTTAAATAAACTTATTTCTGCATGCTCTCAATTCACGGTGCCAAGGCCAGCACTTTTAGTGTTTAGTTCGGGTCTTGACAATTTTGACTTGTGTAAATCTGATGTAAGGGCTAATGGTTGCTCTGCTGAGAATTTCTTTCCATTGGAACACAAATTTCAGTACTTGTGTTAAAACATGTCTTTCAGTGTAAGAAGGAAGTATTCTCCTCTGAATTACTAGTGAGAAGAAATCTAATAACTAGAAGTGATATCTATTAGCAAAAAGTTGCTTGCAGGATTCAAGTTTCCTTCACAAAAGTATAGCTCAGTGGAATGTTTCAGCAAAATATCTTACTGATAATTTCTGCATGTCCTGGGTTCAGCAGTAGCAGTCATTTTTCTCCTTCTTAGTAGCTGGTGCACTGCTGTGTTTTTGACTTTCAGC